>LS818975.1:416953-427047 GCA_900490955.1 Micoletzkya japonica
CATATGCCCTATTCGCATGGAACCTTCGAGAAGGTGATTAGCATGGGAGAATACGTGTCTTTCTGAAAGATACGTTTGAGCAGGCCTGCTTTGCATGCCAGCCAGAGGGTATATAAGGAGGAGACTGGACATGGTCCTCACCATTCGTCCTGTCCGTTACCTTGCCCCTCTATATCCCCCGCTAATCTGTCTCTCTGCAGACTCGCCTCTCCCGTCAACATGGCCAACGGCAATCACTCATACAACCGTCACGTCGCGGCTTGCCTATGCGGACGATGTGTGAAGCAGAGGAAATCGCCGCCGCAGTGTCAACCTCAATTGGTTGTCCAGACCTCGACGGACCAGACACAGATCGTGACTCTTCTACGAGAAATCGCAACTCTGATTCAGCAAGTGCTCGATCGTCTTCCCGCCGAGGCGCCCGCTGGCACCTCCGGCACGACACAGTCGCCCTAAACCCCCGCCTCCCCGAGGGAAGCGCCCGGTTTAGTCCCCTTTCATACTTACCCTGGCCGTATAGCAGAATAAAAGCTACGGCACATGTTGTTTGGCGCACTACAACAGACTGGGAAGTGGTAATACCACTTGGGGAGGAGTTGGGGATAGACTAGACTGAGAGGGAATACGACTGCTACACGAGGACAACAAGGGACGAATGAAGACGAGACAACAAGAGTGCGCATGCAGATGAAGGAAAGGTCGCAAGCAGATGAAGCTCGAGGGAGTATATAAACCCCCTCTCGCCCCTTTCCCCCCATTTCCTACTCCAGTCCCGAGTAATAAACCGTCTCTCTATTTCGCTCTCTCGTCCACCTACAACTACATTGTTTGGGGTTCCAAAGGAGGGTTGCTTGAAAAATCATTTTCTGTTTCCATATTTCCTAACAAGTGCGCAGCACGAATTTGTTTCCTGTGTGGGAAGGTTGCACTTTTATTGGTTTTAATGAGTTTTGTTTTGTTCTTTCGTGTTTTGAAGTGGTGTGTTGTTGCATGTTTGCACTGCCTTAATAATTGTTATATAACTTTCATTTGATGGGATGAAAAACACAAACAATGGAAAGTAATGAAATATATTGAGTAGAGGCACGTTGAATGAGCAAATGTGATATGGAATGTTGTGTCGTTCTAGATATGAGTAGGCGAGCAGTGTAGCACCTTCAGTAGAATGAGAATATTAATTAACATGGCAATTGTGAGGAGGAAATAAAAAGACTAAGGAAAGGCTAAGTATATTAACTACTCGTTGGTATGAGGCACTTGTAGATAAGAAAGAACTAGGAAATGAAAGACGGAACAACGAATGTATATAATTAAGTAGAATTAAGTTAATAAGACTCGAAACTACAAAGGAGATCTCTCCTCGTGACCGGTTGTCGTTGCTGTTGATAACCGTCGTTGGGAAGGAGATTGGGCTTCTGAACGGAAGAGCATCATTTCATGCATGGACAGTAATCACGACAGGAAGGATTCTAGCAATGTACTAATTAGTAGTTTGGCTACTGTATCGATCAGGCTTACCTAAAGTGGATGAGATGCCTCGTTGCGGAGTGTACATGTGTTGCTGGGCTATCCGTCGTCGTTTCTCAAGATCGGGATTGAGGGCTGCCGTGGAAGACGATGAATTGGTTCGTTCTCCCCGTGAACCCACTCCACTCTGAAGAATAACCTTCTATAGCTTTTTGTTCATCTCGTTCCCACCTCTATCATGTTTCCATCCCCGATATACATGGTCTTCATATCGTACTCATCGTCATCTTCATAGTAGTATCCAATCGGCCGAGGTGCATCTTACAATTAGCATATGATTACATACTTTTATTCTAGATCTACAAACCTGCTGCTCTACTCGCTACAAGGAAATTTGGTGCGATAGCTCCGAAATCACTAGTTGAATTGATTCGACCACCGAACGGAGTGACCATACCGTCTCCCTGTAATGAAAAAAAGTATGCTGATTTATGTACATCTGCCTACCTTCTCAACGGAATCAATGACTCGATTGGTTCGGAACGAGATCATAAATATGATGATGACGATAACGATGAGGATTCCCACGATGGCACAAATGGTTCCAGTGACGATTGCCACCTCAAGTAGTCCATCTCCCCTATTCGGTCTCCATATCGTACTTTATGTCCTCTCGGTTGGAATCTGTGCTCGCATCTCTCTCCAGAGAAGCTTTCCTTGCACACGCATTCAACATATCCGATCGGATTCTTCTTGCAGACTCCGTCGTTGAGACAATAGTCATGGCAAGCATCTGTGATGTGAGTTATGCCATTGAAAGGGTTTCATGCTTACCATAACAGTGTGTTCCGTTGCCTCGGTATCCCGGTTTGCATCTGTAATTAGAATTGCAAGAGAACTATTGCCATGAGTGTACCTGCACTCGTATCTCGGTCTATCCAGATCATCAGGCAGATCAATGCACACAGCGTGCCACGAACAGTCGTCTTCTCCTGTGGCACACTGATTGGTCGAGAAGCATTGTGATTCCGAAGTCGCTCCTGAAACGACTTCGTTGGATTGTTGATAGCACGATTATGACCTTGTGCAGCTGTTGTATGGTCGGGTGGACACAACTTGCAGGCGGTCTTCTCCTCTTCGTCTTGGAATGCTCCACGTGGACACAATTGACATTGCTTGCTGCAATGTGGTATCATGGATAAGTATGTAGTGACGGATCACCTTACCTTGCTGGAACAAGGAACTGTCCTCGAGCACACTTGGGAGTGTCGCAGTCCTCTCGTTTCTTCGCCCGGTCCTTGGATGTAGTCGTTCCCGAGGGACACTGTACACATCGAGAGTGGCCTCCTCTTGCGCGGAACCATCCATGAGGACAGGGCATACATCCGACAGATGACAATTCTTCTCCATCTTAACAGAAGATGTCTTGTAGCACAAGATCATCTGTTGGGTGTTATGAATCTCACCTGGGCATTCATCTCTGCATTCGGTCACGTTGACAGCCGTCGAAGTTAGCGTCGTCTGTCCAATAGGACAGGCTAAGCATTCGAAGGAACCCTGGGAAGGCTGGTAGAAGCCGAAACCACACGGTGAACAGGAGGATGAACTGTCGGAGAGGTCGAGGAAGTGGCCAGCCTTGCACGATGCTGAATGTCTCGTTGTGTTCTTCTTCTCCCCAAGATCTGCGCTTACCTCTGCATTCAGATTCAGCAATCGAACCCTTCGCAACCGTTGTGAATCCTTCTATACATGCGCGACATTGCGTTCTGAACAAGGAATATTCAATGTAATAAGTAAACACTTGCCTTCCGGGCTGTGGTTGGTAGTGACCAATCTCACACGGCATGCAACTCTGTGAATCGACGTCGAAGAATGTTCCAGGAGAACATGGTACTGTAATGTTAAATAGACCTGATTTCAATCTTATTCGAATACCACATAAGTCTTCCACGACCACAGATCCAATCTGACAATGGTAGATGTGGTCAACTCTTAGAGTATGCAGGTCAGGTCTTCCATTCGGCAGAATCTGAACGAATAAGGCCAAAGTTCTTTGTTTTGTGCTCACCTTCTCCAAGTTCAGCACCCGATTTCGAAGGATTTCATCTTCAAGTATTTCTACAACGGAGATTGAACGTCTCGTTTGATGGTCGTAGATATTCTCTCTGTGCAGAAGGATTTGCATCGTTTCAGTTTAAATTAATACCTCTTGACGGGCAGCGAGATGTGTAGTTTGAACAACTGGATTGGCGTTTTTTCTTCTCTCTTCTCTCGGTAGATCTCAGTGAGATCGTGGTCGTCCTATCAAATTAAATTCATAAGTTTTGAATACATGGACAAACCTCGATTAATCGTAGATCTTTCTTCGCCCTCCTTTTCATGAATGTTGGAGCAAGAGTGTCACATTCGACCGATACTTTGGCTCCAACGCAGCCAGATGAGTCCCTGATAAGGTTTAAATATGTTTTGAATATATTTATTGGCATTATGAGCAATCTTACTTGAGATTGCAGAAAGACCATTTTTCATTGAGTTCGGTGATCTTGCGATACGCATTCTCCTTGAGGGCGTCACTAAAGATGGAAGTCTTTACTTCTCGTAGTTCAGATCATACCGTGCTGCAGAAGTACAATGAGATACAGCCGGGAAATCGAGTGAGAGGGAGACCATTCGAGTGGCAGGAACATGTCTGCAATTCACTGTTGATCGTGTCCATTGGGAAATACCATACTTTGTGCACTGCGGGTATTTGAACTTCGCAAGCGAAGACGAGTTATCCGGACGTGGTCGCCATCTATAAGATGTTTTTTGCGATGTTGAAGTTTTCGTTATTTTACCTTCCGTCAAACGAGCACGTGTAGAAGGATGCTGGAGGGATGGAGAAAGCATGTCCTTCACGGCAACGAATCGAGCATGCCTGAGGCAGTTGAACCATTTAATTGTTGACTGTCTTTGCTCATTACCTTGTATCTGAGGTGTGGTCCCCAATCTTCGCACGTTTGTTCTCCGTTGACTGGATCTTCGAGTGAAGGACAGTGCGTGTGGAGGATGTTCACCTAGAGGAGTGTTGGAACGAGTCGTTCTAGAATGGCCGTACCTTGAATGCACAGTATGCTGTTCTTCCGAGATCGTCCTTGGCCACATACACGATATCGTGAACTCCGATGGGAAGTAGCTGCCCATTCCGTAGATTCTGACGAACGTCAACTAATCGAGGAGATGCCGAGGGATTTGATGAGGGTAGTGAGAATCGCGGTTCCTTAATCACAACTCTTTGATTATTCGGATTGTTAACTTACCGTCCAGTTGACTATTGTTTCTCGAGCCTCTGTAACCACTGTCAGGTCTCCTGGGCATATCTGAACGACAGTTTTGAGGTCGCATTTTGTTTAATTCTTACATCAATGTGTATGCGTGGTTGCGATAGCTCCTCCTTTCTTCCGCAATCACTTCTTCCCACTCTTTCTACTCTTCCGGAAATATTATCGAAGTCGATGAATCTTATGAGTACATCGTTGAGTATTTCCTGTAAGATATTATTCTTGACATGAATATATGGGTACGTTACCGGTGAAGAGCAGTCACCAACGAGAGATGGAATCTCCGTTTCAAAGTCGAGAGCTCGTTCCCATACAGAAACTCGCGTAATACGTCCTTCGAAGTAAGGCGGTCTTGGATCGGTGATGGGAGATCCGAGATTGAGAAGGAAACTGCAAATATATTTATATTTATCAAGTATGCATAATCATACCTTGCATCAACAGTTGATCCTTTGAGGTACTCTGATTCCGTGAAGATGCGTACACTGTTCCAAATGAAGGAGACGATTCCGGTACTTGAAGACCACGTGATGACCTGCACATTAGATAGATGCTGTTTCATAAGTCTTGTATCACTTTTTCAAAATTATTTTTCTCAATTCCATTGGTTCCCATCTAAAACCTGTTTGCACCAACAACACAGTAGGGGGCCCTAGTATGTGAAACATGTATAGGACTGGATGCGAAGCTTCCTATGAAACCGTTACCGAGTCTTCTATTTTACACCAGTATGTGTAGTACTATTTAAATTGAGTTTTCTTTCTCATAGCAGCGAGAAGGTTATAATGAGTGGGCATGGTTATCCTTGTGACATCTACTATTGGTTGCCATACTTTCACGATTTTGTTAAGTGAGTGAAAAAATTAGAATTTTTTATGTAACCTTAACCGTTATTATATACTAAGTATTACTAACGTAGTACTTAGTATATAATAACACTCTACATTAGTTTTAGAAATTTCGATTTAAATTTTGCAACTTATGTAGATCGAATTTTCTTGATAACATCATCACTATTACTAACGTAGTACTTAGTATATAATAACACTTTAGCAGGACGAAAAAAGTCTCCCTGTTAAGATATAAGAAAAAAATGGTTTTATAACTTTCTCTGCTGCGTTCATACCTGAACCCTATTTAAGGTTATATTTAAAGTTAAATATTTCTTTAATAAGTGAATCAAATTGACTTCTGATTTTTCTCAAGACATTAGAATTGTTTCAGACGGAGCGAACTTTTAAGATATGAGGAGAAAAAACAAATGTTACTACCATATGCTAACCAGCCGAACTTACGAAAAAATTAAATCTTACATCTCGTGGTTGTTTAAAAGTACTAAATTCTGTACTCTATTCAGGGATGATGCTGAATAAAAATAACGTAAGGAATGCTAATTAATCGGATTTCAAAATGATAGAAATTAATTGAAAATTTATAAATGTTGTTTTCGGTAGCTGAATATTCAAATTTAATTTAAATTTAAATCTTTTTCGTTTACCAATTTAAGCTCTAGATATTTTAAAGCTTAACCCCGAGAACAAATATTATTTTCCTGGCAACAGCAGAGGTTTATCTCATCCTAAAGAACTCTTCCATCGATTTCAAGATACTGTGTTTTTGAGACATTTCAGCCTGTCTCTCAGCTCTATGATAACTGAGCAAACAAAAAACAAATGTGATTTGTGGGCAAGCCAGATAGGCATCCATCTATGTTGAAAAAATTGCGGTGTCGCTTTGTTTGTGATTGAAAATTAAAATTTTCGAGTGATACAAGACTTATGAAACAACCTAATAAATAGAAGATCAGAAAAGTGCTCACCACATGATGCCATTTGCCATCATTGACTGATTGCTCACTCGACCACTCGCTTCGAACGGTCTTCTCTCCTTCCACGAGAGTCAGTTCAATAGCTTCGGAAGAGATGGAAATGACCTCTCGAAGGTTGGCTCCATAGTTAGGAGATCTGCAATGAGGGATATTGCTGTGATTTCTTGATTTGCTTACGAGGAGTTGTAGAGAGTGAGTATTCGTCCTCTTCCATCCTTCTGATCAAACTTGAGCCACAAGGCGACGGAAAGTTCGGTAAGTGGTCGTGTTGTCAAGGACGGAACCCTTCTTGCTGCTCTGCTGGGGGATGAATCGGGGAGGAAGTGAAGGTCGTAGTCCACGTCAATTGTCTGAGAGTCGTCGTATGATAGGGTGGCCTTGCTGCCAATACCTTATCACAATGTGCTCCTGTTGCATTCATGGGACACACGCAGACTGCCGAGTTGATCTGGTCGACGCATCTAAATGAAGTAGATGACAATGATTCACAATGTCCCTCACCTTGCTCCTCGTGGACAAGCGACGTCTTCACACTCGTCAACATTCACTTCACACCGTTCTCCCGAGAATCCTTGAAGGTTTCTGTTCCTCAGGTCAATGAGGACTTGACATACCTGGTAGACAAATACACTGTGCTGGTTCTCCTTGACACGTTCCTCCGTTGAGGCACGAGGTTGCAGAACACGAAATTGATTCAAATTGACAACCTGCGATGTGAATTTTGGAGTCTCTCTCACATTTAATATGCTCACTGTCTCCGAATCTTCCCGCGGGACAAGTGCATTCCATCGACGAGCCCAGATCGGTGCATATTCCTTCCTTGCATGGATTACCAATACAACGATCGGGTGTATGCTCACAATGGCGACCAGAAACTCCTCAAGCGAATGATGTTGATTTTCGTTCTTCTTTTGGAGCTTACCCTCCGGACAAGCACAGAAGTAGTCATTGGCCAGGTTAATGCACGTTCCGTTGTTCTTGCACGGCTTAGTCGAGCATATTCCTGTCTCGTGATCACATCTGCAATAAATAGATAGAGATGAGTAAAATGTGAATTCGACCTTTCTCCAGTCCATCCGGGACTGCATTCGCATTGGAATGACGAACCCGTATCGACACACGTTCCTTCGTTGAGACAGGGGTGACTGGCACACTGAACAAATGAGTAAAGGCTTGGTAATCGGTGAGAAATAGGTAATCGAAAGAAAGATTACCTGGTCCAACTTGATTTCACAGAGTGTTCCTTCCCAGCCCTTGTTGCAGATGCATTCGAACGATTCGATTCCGTCGATACATTTTTCAGTTCCCTTAAAAAATATAAGCTAATAAGCTAAAGGATAAATAATTGCCGTTGTCAAAATTCTAAAATTTTACGAGAGGAGCGCAGGCTGATGTTGCACACTCGTTGATGTTCTCTTCGCAGTGTAATCCCTCGAATCCAAGGGGACACTCGCAAGAGTAAGTCGCCCCTTCGTTGGTACACGTTCCTAAATGAACGATTTAGTCACTTCAAACAGCATTTATCTACCGTTATTCTTGCACGGCTTCTCGGCACAGTGATCGACCAGGATTTCGCAGTGTTTTCCGTGGAATCCGGCAGGGCATTTGCACGTGAACCCATCGATCTGAGATATTATTGCCTTCGATCCTCGTACTTTTATCTTACCATATCCCTGCACAGTCCTCCGTTCTTGCATGGATCGTCTTCGCACTCATCGATATTCACATCACACGCCTCTCCCGTCCATCCCGGTTCACAGAGACATTCCTGTATTCGTATTTTTTGTCTCTTGTCTCTTCCATCTCCCCTACATCGTCCCTTCATCATTCCCCTTTAGTGCCTCCACTCTGTCCCCTTTCCTCTCCCCTCTCCTCCTTCTATTTCCGACTTACCCTCTTAGTAAGTCTATCGACACACATTCCATGCAGACAAGCATCGTTTGAGCACAATTCTTCTGAAGAAGGAAGGCTATCAGCAGTCTAGGAAGGGGTCGTGTCACCTTTGAATTGGCATCTCTTTCCACTGAATCCCGGGGGACAGTCACATCGGAAGTCGTTGACTAAGTCGGTGCATGTTGCATTGAGTGCGCACGGTCGACTGGCGCAGTCATCTGAAAGAATTCCTTTACTTTTACTCGGGTTCCATCTAGCAAAGCTAGATAGTCAGTGCAAGGGATTGATTGCATTACGTCCGCGAAGGTCTATCTTTATATAGTAGCTTTGTCTTCAGTGACGAAATAGGTAGAAGGACTCAAGGCTCTTTTCAGGCATGTTATTTTATTCCTTGGTTGATGTGAACTTGAGCTCATTTCGAAAAGATTCAATGTTTGTTCAGTTCCTCTTCCCTGGTGCCCAAAACACGCGCTATAGCCTAGTGCTCCCCTTGTTCTCCTTGTCCATCCACTAGTGTTTTGTATGAATACGGATGAGCCTCATCTAATGTTGTCCGAAGGGATATTCTCGAGTGCCTCGAAGAGGAAAGAGCAATTCACTTATCAAGTCTCTCTGTCCGACTTACGCATTCACTACATTCCCTCCTCGTCTACACCTTCGCTCTCGCTTAATTCATCCCTTCGTTGTGCTCTATTCCATCTCGCCAGCTTCATGTCATGAGCAGTTGCTGAGTATTGAGAAGAGAACTTTTCGTTGAACACGCGAGGCTCGAGAGAATGCGGAATGGCCGTTGCGTGATAGGGTATCGTTGTTGTCCGTGTCCCCTTATCGTCTCCGCTTGTCTCCTCACTATGAGTCATTATGCCCTCTTCCACTGCACAACACTCCCCGACCTTCGAGAGACTCATTCTATCACTCGTCCTCTTTACTCCTCCCTCCCCACACTTTCCTCTCCGTTCTTCTCACCTTCGTTTCTCTCCCCCCAGTAGAGAATGAAGGAAGACTCTGGGGCCTTGTTCCATGTCCCAACTTGTCATTCCATCATGTCTAACCCTCTCGTTGTAATCACCCAGTCCTCCTCTCATCTTCCGCCTTATTCCGTGCCTGTTCCACTTGACTTCGTCATTTATCGACTGACTCTTTCAGGGACAGCCTCTCCTCTACATTCCCCTCCTTCCCCTACAGTCTCTATGCATCCCTCTACGGGTCCCCTCGGGGAATGTCAACGTGGTCCCTCTACTTGTGCCCCTCCCATACCTCCTCCCCGACAGTCTCATTGTACGTGTGTGCATTCGTGTCCGACTCATTCGCAGTCAGTCTCCACTTCGTATTCGCATACGCTTAACTCCTCCTTCCCTCTTCCTTCTTCTTTCTCCGCCCCTCAGTCCTCTCTCATTCGGATAATCGAACAGCTCACCACCACGGCTACCGATACACAGGACGGTGGTGAGTGATGTTGCTATCGTATTCTGGCCATGGGGAGGGATGGATGGGAGGAGTGTGTGGTAGTGACCACTAGTGCCATTCGATTGGTACTCGCTCTGCCACAGCCCTCTCCCTCGTCTCCCCCCCCCCCCCCCCCCCCC
>LS818975.1:431526-488899 GCA_900490955.1 Micoletzkya japonica
AAAATGTTCATTTCTAGCTTTCCTCGACCTATTTTTCAACACAAATCGGTTCATTTGAGTGTCCCGAGACTGATAAACATCTTAGACACTTTTTGCAGAAATTTAAAGTTTTTGATATTTTGACTGCTCCTGGAGGTGCTCATTTCCCCGCATTTAGCACTTGGCTCCGAAATCCATAAATAAAACTTTTTCAACACTTGCCTATGTATTTTGAGCTGATCTTACCGAATATGCAGGCAATTTTACGATTAGATTCATTCTAAAAATGATAATGCGAAAAATACGGTAAAATACGGTATTTGTCCCATAATTTTCGGTTTTGACGGTATGTGTATCGGAATGGGATAAGTTACTTGGAGGACATCGACATCGGAATGTTCCGGAGACAACCTCGCACACTCCTCCATTGACACACGGTGAACCGTCGCACAAATTGTCGGTCTGAATTCAACATGGAACAATGGACGTCGAGATTTCCTCTAACCTTTTCGCATAGTTTTCCAATGTACCCAGGAGGACAGTCACATACTGCTGTATGGTCTCGGATCTTGCATATACCCTGAAAGTGATTTTTCGGATTCCTGAGAGATTGGTTTGAATCACCTTATTTCTGCACTGGACTTTGTCACATTCGATCGGAATACACTCATCTCGAGACGTTCCATTTCCATTGAGTCGTCGAGTGTTTTCCGTACATTCGATACACCTTAGATGGTTATGGTGAATTGAAGATACTCTATGTGAAATGAAACCACAATGTTCTTAATGTTAATCGAACGAGCCAAAATGCTTAGGATACGGTGTTTTCCGTGCGAGAGTTCCTACCGAAATCAGGGTTATTTTTCGGCATCTCGCTCGCTTAACATTTTCACTGGTATCAGAACACTGTGCAACCTCTGTTGTCCAATGCTTGGTTGGTAGAAGTGAGCAGGGCAAGGAGAACAGGGTTGGAGTCCAGTCCTGGAGTACGTACCCGGAGTGCAAGGCATTACACACAATGAGGGCCCAGCCGATCCGACCTGTCGAATATAATGAATCCGTGTTTTGTTTGGGCTCGAACCTGTGCCGTGTATGCTCCCCCAGGACATGCTTGACAAGCGGTGATTCCTCCTTCTGTCGGGGGACCGGAGAAGGTGTGTCGAGGGCATGGTTGACAAGGAACGAGACCGGACGAGGAATACATGCCGTTGCCACAGGTTGCTGAAAGGAGTACATGTGGAGGAATGGAGAGGAATAACGTACAGAGGCAAGATGATAAAGATATCGAGCCCTCGTACTCGGTCCATTTGCCTTGAGGACAGCCTTTGCACGCAACCTAAAAGATTACTTATTGATGTGACGAGGAGTCGTACGCTACCTGTCCGGCTTGGTCTTGGTATGATCCGAGTGGACAAGGGATACATGTGTTGTTCACGTTGACACTTCCCATCGGACACAGTACTAAACGAGAGGCTAAATTTAATAGTACATAGGGGTAACTTACGGCATTCGGGGAGTCCATCTCCTGTCGTCTCTCTCAATACTTCTCCTGGGGAGCAACCGAATCCTTGTCCGATCTCCGATCCCACAGCCTGTATTTGAAAGAATGTTTGGCTTCATTTTGATTGATTCACCTGAAGAGATGGACATCCATCTCCTTGTGGAAGTGGCAGAGACTCTGCTAGAATATTCAGGAGGTGTCGGACGGGAGTTGTCGCACCTGAAGGATGAGCTATTGTAAGCATTCAGTAGACCTTGCAGTACCAGGAATGCGTAGATCGAATAGAGTTCGTAAAGTCAAACTGCACAAATCGTAGAAGACATTCTGTAGAACTGTTGGCAACACTTGGAGAGTGTAGTTCGCAGATATCTACAATAGTACATTCAATGCATCATTCAGATATGCCAGCTACCTTATCATGAGCATACGTGAATTTGACATCAAGTACTCGTACGAAGACCTGATATGTATTATGTTTGATAGTCAAGGTTTGATTATCAATGAGATACATACTTGGACAGATGAGGAGCATCTTGTTGAGAGAACTCCATCCAAAGCATCAAAGTGAGAAGCTACAGCATCCGAATAAGCCTAAATATAAATCCTTTGTCTCTTGTTTGGAGAAAGTCTCACCTGTAGACATTTGCTGTTGATATTTCCCTCCACAGGATAATCGACTCGCACAGACAGTTCATAACGAGAAGGTTCTTCGGCTGAAGTATTCGATATAAACTGATTTTAAAGAGAGTCAATCACCTATGGGAACGCATGAAGGAGCTATAGATGTCGGTGACCAATGTCCGCTCACACAAGTGTAGAGTGTTTCGACCTATAAATGAGGCTATTATTAGTAAGTTTTCGCAAATTTTACCTGTGTCTCATCTACAAATCTATGTCCTTCGGTACACGATATCACACATTCCACCCTGCCACCCTTCTTGGAGCAGGATCGAAGTGTTGTGTTTGATGAAGAGAGCGAGGAGGAAGAGCAAGGCTCAGCTGAAATACAACAATCATTTATATCGTTTGATGAAGACCACATACGTTGATGTGCAACTTGGAACCTGCACTCAGCCCGATTCTTGTGTGCGTCGATAGCCGTAACCTGAATTAGAGTTTCTTCAAATTTAGGATTGTCAAGGTACCGTAACAGTAACGTCTTCTCCCATCTCGAGGGTTGCATGGGTAGGAGTGAAGACGAGGCTAACATTTGACACGTCTTGAACAGCAACAGGAACGGACGTTTCGTTGAACACGATCTAAACTGGTACTTTCTCTAGATCGAAGGGTGAAAGTCCCACCTGCAGAGCATCTTCACCGTATACGGAATACGAGTCTGGGCATCTGAGTATTGGTGGCTGAGTATCTAAAAGTTTCAACTGGACTAGTTCCTCATCCTATCTTCCTACCCGGAATGCGTAACCGTACAATACACTCTGCGCTGTTGCCAGCTTCATCGAAGGCAGTGTAGACCACATCCGTGTCCTCGGTTATTCTCTTCGGAGGCTCGAAATGCTCGGGGTCGATTCGGAGCCATGCGATCTGCAACGTAACAGTGAACATGCGCCTGTCTCGGTCCTTACTCTTCCGCTGTTGTCGACTGCTCGTGGGACGGCGTAGTTGGCTGCTGAGAGTTGTCCGTACTCATCAGGCGGGATCTGAGTCGAGAGTCCGCGTGTGGTATGCATCCTTGAATTACCTCTAGCGGTTCAGTCGGACAGTTCACGAAGGTCGGAGGTTCCGCATCGATACATTCGGGCACAGATGCGTTCCAGCCAACCTGAAGAAGACCTTCTATTCGTTCTATGCTCATCCACTTGCCTGTAGAGGGGTATCGTGTGCAGCGTTCAACGGAGCTAAGCAACCGTGTAGATCAAAACGAAGGCAGGGATTCTCTTCGTATTCGCTCACGCCTGTTACCGTATGTTGGTAATGAAAATGTTATGTATTACCCAGTAAAATGAATCTCGCTCGGAGTGGTGGATTCAGTTCGAATTGGTGAAGGGCATTATGATTACCGGAAGGCGTTTCGAATTCCTGTGACAACGTTTGTTGTGCAAGGTTCCAAGAAATTGTTTACCACTGGATAAGTATCGTAGTTTTGGGAGAATTGGGTCTTGTAGAAGAGCTGTAGCTTGGTTACGTGTCCTCTTATGTGTCCACTTCCAGCGACTCCCGCCAATCTAGAATAGTATTTGGAAAACGATACCAAGCAATGTGTGCATACCTAAGGCTCGTCAACGTGTGAATTCTCTGCAGATCAACGGACAGGAAGATGAAGTTATCCTTGTGACCACACCATCCTGTCGATGTTAGTCGTGCCTGATTGGAGGTTATAATCGCGAAATTACTTATCCAAAGGAACCTTATGCGGCTCATAACCCCAAATGGGATCATCGGAGTTGTCAGCAAATGCACCATCGTGTACGTATCCGGATGAGATTCCAACATCTTCCGATATCAGACAAGGAGTTCCCAGTTCACAGGAGATGGACTCCGAAGGGAACGGACCTATAATGACGTTTATGTAACTCTTTTCCAAGCCTTAATCTGGATTGTACTGCTACTACGATCAAAACAACGAAACAATCACCACAACACTTAATTTGTTACCGGTTGGGGCAAGAAACATATTCGAGCTCTGGAAAAGCATATAATATAATATTGCTGGAAAGAAGCCAGGAACACTTGGATGTTGCTAAAGCGAGTACTCACGATATCCCGGTCGATTACAGGAGAATGTAACGAGGGCTCCTTCCTCCACTGAAGTGAGGTGCACTTGGCCTTCTACCGGATATCCGGGATCCACACAAACGGGTCCTTCACAACGAAGATCTCCCACATCCCATGACCCGTCCATTGTACAACGAATCGAACGATCGTCGTATGAAGATCGACCGACGAGTGAATAAGGAGGACGGCAGGCAAAGTCTAACTTTGCTCCAACCTTCAAGGAGCACGGATCAATACATTCAGGAAAATTGAAATGTTCACCTTTCGGTCTGAGAGATCACCCGTGTAGACAACACCAGAGAATGAAGGAGGAGCAGAGCATTCAACGAGAGGACAGTCAATCGGAGGACCTGTTCCATTAGTTAGAGGGAAAATGGCTTATATGAGCTACCTGCCAGCCAATAAGGAGATCGATGCGGACGGGGATCGTACATGCATTCTCTCCACTGACCGAGTGAGGACGGAGTTGCTACAAAGCTCCTGCTATTCATGACTCAGCGAACATGTGCTTACCTGGTCGACTCTTTTGCGTGCAGTGAAACTCCACCTTTTGTCCGAAAGGTACAAATTCTGAACATAACGTATTATTTCATTGATTTCAACTCTTACCCTTCGAAGAGGCGAATAGCCCAATTTCCGTGTTATTAGATACACCATCGCATAGAGCAGCTGAAATACGAATATCATTTTGATGTTCTCGCGTGGTCAATCTTACGTGAACAAGTGGGAGCACTAGCATTCCACGTTCCATCTTCTTGACAGCGCAAAGTCTCGGATCCTTCCATCTATCGAGGTGGTCATTTACAACGAATCACAAAATTACTCACCTGATATCCGAATTCACATTGGAAGGAGATGGAGATAGGATAGGGAAAAGAGGAGAGCGTAGAGAGGAGAAGTCCATGGGAAGGGTTGGAGAGTGGCGGACACTTTCGAGGGATGCACTTGGATCGTTGTCCTTCCTTCTCTTGCTCGACCAGGTCGTATCCATCCTGAGAAGGCGATGTCAAGTGTAAGCTGACTGTTTACTCACTCGACAAGAACAGTGATGTCCGCCGAGAGTGTTTATGCACAACTGTTCACAGCCTCCGTTGTTCTCATCGCATTCATCGTTGTCCATGCACGACAGTCTGGCATAAGTGACTCATTTGAATGATTAGAAGAAAGTCGCTCACCTCTGACATCCCATAGCTTCGATCTTAACACACGGAGGACCAGTATGAGCTTGAATTTCGATCTGAAACTGTGGTTTTTTATTCCAACTTTGGGAGCATGAACCTCTAGAACAGCAGCTTCAATGGAGTGTGGCAACGAGAGATAGCTGCCGGCTGTCGATACAGCGTTCTTGATAGCAAAGACTGACGAATTTCCTCTGTGGGTGATCTTCTTGAGCGGCATTCCATGGGAGGACGAATACGATAGAGTTACCTATGAGCACGGTTTTTCCCTCCCTTCGTATGAGTACTCACTTCTGTCGGGAATCCTCCATTCTCTCGTTCGAAATGCAACTTGTCGACAGTAAAAGGAACAGGGAAGTGAAGACGAATTCGTCGTTCGTCGTCGGTGAGAGTGGCACACCACGTAGAGGCTGAATCTGTTTGTGTGAAGACAAGGTAGGATAGATAATTACTTGATGGTGGTCGACCAGTTGGCTGTGAAGACACCGTCACTTTGTCCACGGGGAGGGTCTTGGCTGACTCGCATTCTGAACACGGGATTAGAACGACAGCAACAAGAATGGAGACTTACTGAGTAGTGGAGTGAACCCAGGAAGGCATGAACAGTGGTAGCCACCAGGAAGGTTCTTACACGACGAAGAGGTTGATTGGCATCTGAATGGGGTTGTAGAGTCGATCAGTCAACTCATCTTACCTTGCTGTTCCCTTTTCGCATTCGTTGACATCTACACAACTTCCCACCTTCGATACGGTTGCGTTCCATTGGCAACGTACCTGCACTTTGTATTCACTTGTAATACTCGGACATCCACTCACTTCCGTTGGCCCGGTTGCCTCGAAGCCTTCATTGCACACGAGTTGTGCCGTGTGATCGAAGAGGAAGGGTCGTTGGACGAGAAGACGGCCATTGAGTACTCGAGGCAGAGAAGGACACTCGATGCCTGTGGGGGAGGGAGATAGGAGGAGGGATCAGTTGATACTCACGTGAACACGTCGGCTGTACAATACTCCACTGTCCGTTCTTCTGACACATCAGAGCCGCATCTCCCTTCCTGAATGAACACCTTCTCGGAAGCCATGAGGATCCCACAAACCGTCTGAATCCGGGAGAGCATTCGTATCGGTAGACACTACCGTATCCGCTGCCATCGCCGTAGGCAAGGAGTCGTTCTCCATGTAGGAATGGAGGCAGTGCGGGGCACGAGGAGGCTGTACAAGAGAAATCTCGCTTATTTCTCCCAATTATCGATGCCAACCTCTACAGATGGGAAGAGTGCTCCAATCGCCACTCGCTTCACATTTGATCTCTTCGAACTTGCGTGCGCTATCGAATGAGAAGCCATCGTAGCATGTGTACCTATCAATGACGTTATTTATATGTCATTTTGATCATTTATCCTTCCTTACCTTGCAGTTCCTCCAAATCGTGTATTACTTGCGTTTGCAGCGAAGCCATTCGGGATTTGTGGCACAGGAGAGCAATAGACAGCTGAATGGAGATAATTTATTAGTACTAAGTTGAGATGCATACGTTGGCATGAGGGTACAGAGGAAACTGTCCAGTTGCCTCCAATCGTACATTCTGTCACGTAGAAGGAGCCACGTCCATCCGAGAATTCGAAGCCCTTTGGACAAGACACCGACACCTGATAGGCATGGAATGGATAACGAGAGACACACGACGTTACCTTCGTTCCGTATCCGGTGTTACGAGAAGACAGAGAGACCTTTGGAGGTTTCGTTAGAGGAGGACAGTCTGAAGAAGAAGATAAAGAGGAGAAGCAAATGTGACAACTCTTACTGGTTGAGAAGGAGATGTTGAATCCCTTGTGAGTACTCAATCCTCTCGTTACTCCCGATGAACGGAAGACGATCGTTGCTCGCGACTGTCGAATCTCTACCTTCAATCATGCGATTGACAATAAGCATCCTCTTCCACTTCAACCTGGGCTGGTGGAGGCATAGCCTGAGTGAATCCATCGTCATTGTGAATGGCACTTCCCTTCGATGATCCTTCATAGATCTCGAGTGTATCATGTGCAGAAAGATCAAAGCGATTAACGAGAAGAGAAAGAGCTACTGATGGGGATGAAGGGGACTCGATCGTATACGAGCATTGCACACCTACAATAAGTATTAGGTCGTCTTCTGATCGTAATGCCTACCTCCGGGATACGGTAGGTCTGCTGTTCCTCCGGGACTCATCAGTGTTCCGAATGAACGACGGATCACGATATCACAGCCTGATTCATACTTATCAAAGGCTGTTGAATATTGATGATACCTCGTTTGTAGTTGAGACTGAGTCCCTTTCCGTTGTTTTTACTCGCAGCTCGGAAGTAGACATAGACACTAGACTGTCGACTGATGACTACATCGAGACCCGATGCGATAACGCTCTTCATTCTGTCCATTCTTCCCCCTCCATACGAAGCGAGAAGTGCAGCCGAAGGCGTCTCTCCGTCGTAGATTTCAACTGTCGCATCACCCACGTCTACGTCCTCCATCTACAACACACTCTTTGTCCATATCTAGTAACGGTCGACATACGCTCAGCGAGATGACTTGTCCAGGAATGGAGGAAATGAGCCAAGCACATTCAACTCCTGGAGGAGGTGCAGAGGGATACGAAGGAGAAGTGAGAAGTTGGCCAAAGGCTTGGGCTGTCACCAATCCTCCGCATGTGAAGGATACTGTAAGACATATTGTTTCATACCCACAGAGAGCTGGCTATAGACTGAATGGTTCTTGAAATCTACTCTTACCGGCTTTCCACTTGGCAGTGAATCCCTTGCCAAAGATTGCACGATCGGATTGAAATCGTACAGTCATAACGTTCCCAGTACTGAAACAGCTTTTTCTAATGTAGTAGTTCTCATTCACTTTGAAAAGCACAGTCGTTGATTACAAAATAAAATTATGTAAAATTTCAGTTTCTTTGATACCTTAGAATGTTGAGCTTTTCCTTGGTCGGTTTTCCGGATAGAGATGCAAGTAGAATGGTAGAATTGGGAAGAGAAGAGGGCAGACCATCGGTTACAGTCACCACATCAACTACCTCTTCCGTGTCCATCGATTCGAAAGTAATCTAAAACATTTCACATGAACTACATAACTTATTCCTGTCCCCCACGGCTTTCTTCTGCTATTGTGAACGCATTGGAATAGTCCAGTGAAAGTGTTGAAAGGCACAATAATGGATGGTTGAGGGACATTTAATAGGGAAAGGAATGGTAATAGGAACCTGTATTCGGTGGTTGATGGGTGCTTCTAATATCCATTGGCAGTCTTCAGCTGTTCCGTATGAAGAGGGGAATCCGGGAGAAGAGATGGAACCTTCTTCCGATCGGACGTGCACTCGACACGGGGTCCCTTCATGTGGGGCTTGTTTTCTTTCTAATTTGCAGATGCGCTCAATTATTGACTTGAACATGCGTTTTCTAGGAAGATCAACTGACGATTTTCAACTGATCAAAGCTATTCTCTTAGTCCTTTCACTCTCGAACGCTCCTAATTAAGGGAAAGGGCGCATTGGGTAGAATGAGGAGTGCAGTATGGATCACTGATTAATTAGAAGAAGTCTGCTCGTACCTGGACAGTTGTCTTCATCCGATCTATCACCGCATTCGTCTCTTCCATTGCATACATCTCCCTCCGAAGCACAACGTCCATTTCGACAGAAGTACGAACCTATACGATGCATGTTCTTCACGATTTGAGACGTGAGAATCAAGGAGAAGAAGAAAGATACCTTGTACACAAGCTGGGATCTGACACACAAAGGGAGCGATGAGCTTGCATGGAGAGCGCGTCCATTGGGGGATACGAGCATTCGACACCTGCATATTCTTCAATATTTCTGCTATGATTAGAATGGTGAGAATCCGAGCTATTTTTTGTTTATTACAGGCAATAATAAGGGTAATGAAGTAAATAAGTAGTACGAGTTGGACTACACTCTCATCTACCGTCTCTTCTCCTCTACTTATACTCCACTCCACCCTGCCTATCACCGTCCGATTAATCTCCCTCACCATCACACAATTGCCCGTCTCGTCCCTCGGTTCGCCTGCTTCCCACAATCCAATGTATTGTGAGACCAGTCTCCCGTCTGTCCATGAGTACTCGTCTCTGTAATAGATACTCTCGTCTTCCCTTCACTTCTTCATCTCTGCTCTCCCTCGTCCCCTCCCCCCCTCCCCTTCCCCCTTTCTAGTCGTCCCTCTCTAACCCGTCGGTAGCCTTCAGTCCAATCCAGAACCGTCTTCGTCCCTCAACTTCGGGATGACTGAGTATCTCTCCGATGGCCTCATTCTCCCGTTCATTCTCAACTCTTGCAAGAGACCCTCCTCGACTGCAACGATTCCTTCCCTTCATCTGCCCACATTTCCCTCTTTACCTCGTACAAAACCGTTGTGCTTCTTCCCATGAAGCTTCCTTTGAGTAAGCCCTTAGACACTTATCGGACTGAAGAGTGTATCCCTCAGGACAAGAGAGGGAAACGTCGAGTGATAGTGAGTGTACTCCTTTGAGGAGTAAGAAGAGTAGTGGAAGGGTGCCGGGAGGCCAAGCCTTCCTGCCCATTACAGGCCTTGTAGGCCAATCTGAACAATGGCTCAGTTTGACGAGCTATGACGAGTTATAAGGCTGAGGATCAATCTAAACGGAGCAGGGAAAACAGAACAACAATCGCCTACTGTAGCTTAGCGAAAAGCATAGCATATGTCAAACCAATGCATGTGCGTAAAACATTGAAGTTCAAAGATCGAAATAGATAATTGGCTTATGGTTTAGAACAATAATCAACAGTAAGCAAATAACCAACAATATGCCTCAAAGGGAAGAAGGAGACGAAAGCTCAGTTCAACACCTGCGTATCGTGAGCATCCGCAACGGGAAACAATGCGCTTTTTGAAGGACGATCGCGTGAAGGGAAACAGAGAGACATAAGAAGGATCGGGAGTGAATCGAAGAGAAGAAGGAAGAAGAAGAAGGAGAAGGAGTGAGAGTCGGCTGGAGTTGTCTAAGCGATACATCTCTACCCGAACAGCTAACCCTCCCTCTCAACCACTCTCTATTCCGGGTCAAGCAAAGACAAAAGGAGAAGGAAGAGAAGAAGGAAGAGACAAGCACAAGCACGAAGAACTCTTCACTTCTGGAACATGAGAAGGAGCTGTGGCATCACGGAGCGCCGTTGAGGAGAGGGAGAGGGAGAGGGAAGGGGGAGAGGAGCGAGGGAGAGGGGGAGAGCGAGAGAGGGAGGTAACCCTCTAGGCACACATGCATACCGGGCACTCCGAAAGCTATACAGAAACAAGCGGAACAAGCTTCAAATTAGTGTGCACTGCGAACTCAATCAGCTTTTTTTGCAGTTGCGCAAAAGTAGCTGCAAAACTATTTAGCGCAGAGATTCAATAGTGCAAGTAACAGGAGTTTGTAAACCAAGTGAAATAATAGCGAGAGAGTGATGAGAAGCAAGAGGCGCAGACGACAAAAAAATTCAAACCCTATATTGGCATATACAAAATGATGTATACAATTATTACAAGTTATCCAGTAGTACGGAAACGATTACGGAAAATTCGAGCGCTGATCTATTATTTACGAAAAAGTCCCGACAGTAAACTCAAAAAACACTTCCTACCTTATCTGGATTCTCTTCATACCGCCTCGCTCTCTCGTCGGAAGTGCGAATGATACGACTAACGGAACTTTTTTCTCAACTAAATGGAAGCTGTAACCAATGAGAAACGTGCGATTTTTACATCAACGGGTAGCAGTCGTGCGTTTGCTCGCAATTGGACAATTCATTTTTAAAGGGCCCCTCTGAGCACATTGCTATCCTTCAAGAGCATATCTTAACATTATTTCATTTTTGTAATTATAAGAAATCATATGTCCCCATTCCTTCAATAAGCGATGCCTATGAATCAGACCGCTCGCGCGCGACAGTATTCGCAAAATGATATTCGTATTCGCGCGGTCCCTGAAGAGTAATGCAACTTTGCATACAACTTCTCGCCTCATTTAAACAGCGGGGAATGGCGGGAGAAAGATGCAAATATAGGATTGTAGGTTTTCGACATTGCTCTTTCAGATGAAAGAAAGAAACCAAAGGGTCAAAAAGTGCTCAGAGGGGCCCTTTAAAGGAGCCGTACCACGAGTTTTTGGCCATAGTCGCTCTTTACGTCGTTCTTTAGATCTAATCATCCTGATCGGGTATTCCGAATCTTATGCGATTTCATTCACTCTCCGCGGAGTACTGAAGGTGCAAAGAGCAACGCGCTTTTCACAAAATTGGATATACTAGCTGACTGTTATGAGATACAGCTCTGATTCATTGCTAAATCGATTTTTCATGTTGTTCCGATCATTTTCATAAAAAGAACTGTGGGAAAAGATGAGTGGAAAGGCTTAAATTGCATATCAGGGTAGCCCGCGAATTCAAAATTCTACCGTACTCGTGGGCCGGCTCCTTTAACAGCATAACTTCTTCCCGATCCGATCCAAGCTTCATTAGTTACTAGTGAACTAATGCTTCTACATATGTAGTCTTATGTTACTGTTAGGTGAAATTATACGAATAGTGATTAAGCAAGTAGGACAATTCATTTTTAAAGGGCCCCCAAAAAAAAGTATCTATTACGCTATAGCCGAATGAGATTGGCTTCGGACTCGATCAGAACGTCTCTACAAATATCGCATGTTTGGTCAGTTCGATAGGATGAAGACGAGAATGAACTGTGACGTGTGAAGAAGAAGAAGAAGAAGAAGAAGAGAAAAATGGGGGAAGGAGAAGCTAGTTGAAAGAAAGGCTGATCGTGTTCGTGTGGAGTGATGGTCCTTAACGGGATTAGATACTCGTCTACCTCGCTCCCTCCCGTACTCAACCCCCGTGCCTTCTCTGATTCCCTCTCCATCTCTCCCCTCTGTCTGCTTCTCTCACTCGCGTCTCTCTCTAATCCCTACGGCTATTTGCTTTTCGATACAAGGGGAAGCCTGTGATCGATCTCGATACGCAGTCTAAGTGAACTAACGAAGGGATGAATGAGGGGATGGATGGATGGACACGGTTGACAGGGGAAGGGGAGAAGAGGAAGGGGGGACGTGTTGGGGATCGTTGTCAACCTATGCAAGCCCACTACGAGCCGCTAATTACTCCATATGGACTGACCAATCTCACTTATGAAACAAAAAGCAACACAATCTGACATAAATATTGCAAGTACACAGAGAAAGGAACCCGTTCAAAAGAGAAGATAGAGCTTGCTGGAGGGTGTGAAAGCAGAAGACGGAAAGAAGGGGTGAAAGTGTATGGAGAGAGAGACAACATCTTGCGCATACCGACGAAATGGTCAAGTATTTAGCACACGAGACTATGGAATGCTTCCGGGGGGAAACTTTCTTAATGTTAATAGTTAATTTAATGCTGTCAACAATGCAAAGATGCAAAGACTCACTATTTGGGAAGAATAGTGATCAGTGCAAATCAGTAAGAAAATCACTGGTTTATCAGACTAATCGGTATCCGGTTTAGTTTTTCCCCAGTTCAGCGCATATTTCATATCTTACAAAAGACGGTTTGAATTTCATTTTCTGCGATATAAATAAGATAAGGGAGGCGAATAACGAGAGAGTGGAAGAAGAAAAGAAAGAGGTGAGAGAGAATGAGAAGGAGGATACTAGATGCAGGATGATTAGAGAGAAGAGAAGAGAACACGAGATAATGAACCGACTGACTGACATTAAGACTTTCTCGCGTTCTTTTGAGGCCATCTTGGAGGAAAGAGAGAGATAAAGCAGAGGAATAGAGGAAGATGAGGAGGTGGCCCAGAATGGAAGGAGAGCTAACTGGGGGGAGGGGAGATAAGGGAGGTAGGGGATGAACGGGGAAAGCGAAAGGATATAGTGATACAAGGGATGATAGAGAAGGACTCAATGGGGGGAGACAGCACGAATACAAGATAAATATGGATGAATAGCAGATAAGAGAGGGGATTGTGCGAGAAAGAGTGGAGGGGACAAGAGGTTGAAGGGGAGAGGGGAGAGAGAAGAAGGGGAGAGTAGCCCTTAGGGATGCGGACTACGTGTACAGTCTTCGAAGGGGAGAGATAGACGAACAAATAGTGAGTGGATCTGTAGAGGAGAGGGACGAGAGAAGCACTAAGAGAGGAGGGGGGAGGGAAGACAGAGGGGAGAGGAAAGGGGGAAAGAGACTGACTCTATGCCAACTATATCCATACTCTCTTATTATACCTGTATCCCTGTGTCCACCCTCATTGTCTCCCCCAATTCACCTTTCCCTCTTACTTCCCTCCCTCCTAACCCTCTTACCTATGTCCCTCCCTCCCCACCTTCCCCCGTCGTTCTCCAGAGTAGGTAAGCAATAGGTTCCGGACCAGCTTATGCCATAGGAAGACACTTTGTGTACGGACACTTGACTTCTTCTCGTGAAGGGCAAGAGGGAAATGGGGAAGAGGCGAGATATTAGGGAGAGGCTTTGTTAGGAGACTGACTGTAGCTAATGATTACATGTAAGGGTGAAGGGGTTACACAGGTTACGGTTACAGAGGATTATGTGCTGGTTACGGTATCAAACTCTTAGAATACTGTACCTTACTAAGGGAAATAAGACATTCAGTATGACCTTGATCCCCATGCCTCAAGAAAGGTATCTTCGATCATAGAGAGAAACGTCATTAATCGTGTTCTTTACTACTGGATGTTCGTATTAGGTCAATCGCTCCCTCTCCTCCCTCACCTCCCCCTCCCCTATAGTACGACACAAATGGTCGTCCCTCGTCCCTCGTAAGATAACAGAGAGATAAGTGCACCTCCTTGTCCATCTTCCATCTCATCCCTCAGTTCAATTAAGACTGAGATCTCCCCTCTTCGTCAGAGCTTCTAATCACAGATTGTCCATGGCTCACCTTTTTCTCCTTCTCCTTTTTCCCCTCTGCTAATCCGTTTCAGTGAAGCAACACTGTCGTCATGTATAATACAATTGTTTTGCTGCACCTTCAATTGTATCTCGGTGTAGCCATGAATAAATATGTAATGTACAGATAAATGTGGAAGCCAAAGGATGATTATGCAGCCAGTGCGTGATTGTGTAGCGTGCGACTCTAAAGTGACAAGGTCCGTTCCTTCTCAGCCAGTACAATCTGCCTGCCTCTTCTTCTTATTCCCACTTCCATTTCCTTCTGCCTCCGCCTATCCATCCCTTATTAGTACAAATGGATACTTTCGATTCCATTATCATGACTTCATCATTGTACAATATCTCCGAAGAGTCTGGCTGTATTAGTGCTCGCCATGATTTGTCTTGAATACGACCGCGAAGAGATAGAGTAGATCTTGTAAGCAGTAAATCAAGAGGTAACGAGAGTCGTGAACGAGTAGTAGCTGTAGTAGTTGTACACTCAATGCACAGCCCGGACTGTCCTCTTGTCTTTCAACAATTCATTTATTGCACAGTAAGCCATTGTTTCTGACTGATCGTATCCCTCATAAGATGAACTCGTCTTCACCTTCGTGTCTCGGATCTGCATTCCCTTCCATCTCATACAGGTCAGTCCCCTCATGATATCTTCTATTGAAGGGCTCCTTATGAGGTTCAACCTCAAGTTTTAATGTTACACAATGATGCACCACCATAAAGTGAAAGACATGAGTCAGAAAAGACTCAGCAAATGAATGCTTTCGTGCAGACTCGAAGTGGGCATTCCCATTCTCATCCAATCGTGCCTCTCCGTTCTTCTCAACCTTTCACTTCTTCGTCTTCTCATCTTCTACAAACATTTCCTCGACAATAACTTCCGAAGGTACTACAGTACGCTCCGGTCCTCCACCGTATTCTAGTCACATCATCTCTCTGACTGTCGCGTGTCTCGGATTTCTCTCCGTCAACTTCTATTGCTACCTTCCCATCACATTATTCGGGTAGCCTTAGGCGAACTTACGGGGGTATAAATCTACGACTTTTTAGAATGGAAGTCTCCGATACAGTGCTTATTATCCTCGCGTCACCAAACTCTCTTTTCTATCAGATTATACAAGTAACCATTTAATGTTTACAATATTCATCAGTAAGTACTTTCCATTTAGTTCTCAAACGTGTCCATATCATTCGATCGCTTTCTCTTCTTCGTTACTCCCCAGGTATTCGATGCACGAAGTCTCGCCTTGTATCTCTCTTCTGCTTACCGTACTCCTCTCGATCTACCGTAACCCATTCAGTTCCACTCTCGACTGGTCTCCTCTAATTTCCGTAGTCTTCTTCTCGTATTTCCTTGGATCTTGTCCCTCTTCTTGGTCCTTCATTCCTCCCTCACTGGCTACTATAAACGAGTCAATCCTTACTCCCTTCTATACACTTATGAATGCTCGTTCGTCCCTCGCTATTCAACCCTCCAACTCCTCTTTGCAGTAACTTCGGTTTCTACTCGACTCTTCTCTTTATTTTCGGATTCGCTTGGCCGGTCATCATATTCTTCTTATATTCCATTATCTTCTTGAGTAAGTAATCCTCTCGATAATAACATGGAAATAGCAACGAAGCAACGAAATGCTCATCCTCAATCAAAAACTGTGAGCCTCGGATTTGGTGCTTTGGACGGGAAATTATACGACATTTGATCTCTTCCCGATTATACCAGAGAACTTCCTTGATTCTGTGGAATAATGTTCCGATAACAAAAGCACATCCTCAGAACAACATGTAGACTTTAATGTGCTTTTTGAATGCATTCATTTCATTTTAAAGGAATACTAAAACTACGAGCGAGATTATCTACAGCGACAAGTAAACATTTCCACTTTGTAAGTTGCGAAACAACTTTTAGAACATACGAATTTGGTTGACGTTTCTCAGGCTCTTCAATTCACAATCATCGCTGTACTACAGTTCTTCTCTTCACTGTTCTTCTACATTGCGCCTAAGGTGATCTTTATTAGACTCCAATCATAGGTGACCGATTTGCTTATATCGTATGAATCCAAGAGCTTTGGTGCTCTGATCCTTTTTTATGAATTAATGAATAAGAGTGGGTTGTAGAATTGTTTAACCTGCTCGTAGCAGCAATAATTTTTTCTTAGTAAAGGGAGATAGAAATGTTAGAGTAAAAACATTGATGAAGAATGAAAGGATAGATTAGATGTAATGGAATAATTGGGATGCCCTAGAGGAAGATGTTTGTTTATCCGCGTAATTTGGTCTAATTTGTTTATAAGAGTGACATGAACTATACAACAAGTTGTAATACGATTAGCTACGCTCCTTGCATATGAAAGTCAACAAACGTACGATTCACGGAAAATTAAGGCAGTAGCCCACATATTTACACTTTATTTAGTTCTACTAACATCAATCATGTCTGAACACCTCAATCAGATAATTATTGCACATCACTTAATCCAAATCATGAGGAATACGCTTGAACGCCTCCCAGTGAATGAACAGAATCATAAATCATAAATTATTAGAAAGAATAGAAGAGACAGCGATGAAGACATTCGTGAGGTTGAGGTAATGGATTCGTCACCCGGTCGAAGTCTCCTCATGACCTTCTTCTCGACTCTCAACACAATGACCAATCCCCTCGTCATGCTTCTCTTCCAGGTTCACTTATCCCTCACCAAACCTCACAACATATGTATCATGTGCAGAAGCGAATCCGACGGGCCTTCGTTACATCGAAGGGAGGATTCGGTCGGATAGGAATGTCATCTACAGTCATGACTACTTTTGTAGATAGAAGCCGAGTGAGATAAAGCGTCGACATATTGACTACCCCATACGAGTACAGAATCCACCAAAGACTACAGATCCTGTTTTCGTAGAAAAATGAAGGAATGTTGTTACGGAACAAAACGGAAGTCGTCGTAATAGGGGGGGGGACTAAGAAGTGGGGAAAAATTAATGAACCCAAGTTATTACACAATGCAATATTCACGGTTTTGTTAATGTCAGTTGTTGCCAACGAAGAAGATGACAATTGGAAAGAGTGAGAATTGCCTATGAAGGAACTACTCCACTTCCTCTGGTCATTCTGCCTCTTCCCCATCAATTATTACTCTTTCATACATCAACTATTAGCTGCAGATCGATTCCCGAAATAAAGCATAACACGGACCCAAGCACGTAAGGTAGCTAATACGACTCTAGGAAAGGCTGTGAAGACCTAGAGGTATTCCAGTCCATGTCTCCTCCCTCCCTTCTTCGCCCTTATCCCCTCCCCTCCCTCCCTTCTCAGTCCCATTTCACTCCATTCTCTACTACTCTCTGTCCATCTCAACTGTCCATATATTAGCTTGCGTCCATTCTGATATTCGTGTGTAATGAGATGTGAGCTGTCACTTTTCCATCTCCCCTATCCCCTCCCCTATTTCCTCACCCCCCCCCCTCCCCATTCCATTTCCCTACTCTTCCTTCTACTCCCTTCAACCTTTGCCTTCAGTCGATATGATAATACAATTGTAGTTTCACTCGGTCATAAGTCACTTATTCGCCTGTTAATATCTCTCTTCAGATGTGGAATGAGGAGTCGTCATCAGTTCTTCCCTTTCCCCCTGACTATTCCCCATTCATTTCCCTCCAAACTCTCCTCGCCGTACTCATCCCCCTTCTTGCTTTATTCGCAGCTCTTGTTCTGGGTTTGTTTTGCATTTTTTCTTCTACCCGGAATAGTTTATTTGCAGTACAGGGCAAACGGGAAAAAATTATGTATTTCGTTTAACTGTGCCTGGACGAGGAGAAAAAGCGCTTCGAAAATTTTCATTATATCTTTATTACGCGAATTTCCTTTCCGTCACAATCACGTACCATTTGGGAAGCCTGTGAGCGATTAATTAACAATGCCCTTTTGTCGTAGGGCATAAATAGAAGATAGGAAGGATAGCCTTCGTTGCATTGCTCAATAAATGAATATTACGCCTTGCAGCCATCACAGCGATGCATTACTGTAGACGAATCTGTTCGAGAGGCGAATTCGACGAGGATTACGAAGACGAGAAGACGGCATCTTGTCAGCAGGTTAATCAACTTCTTTTTAATCTTCATAGGTTAATCTTATCTCGAACTCTCTCGCTCTTTATGGCATACGTAACGTCTACGTCGAATAGTTAACCACCCATCCATCGTAGACGACTCACTTTCTCCCCCATCTGTAAATAAATTCCCCTCCAAATGGGCCCTAAAATGGATAACCCGGAACTGCCTTCGGATTCATGTGCATCTCTAACAGCAGAGGGAACAGAGAAGTCATTAATTATATTGGTTACTTCGCAGACTTGTTCCCTGTTACATTAAGAGGCGCGTGCATTCTTTTATTTGTCGGTAGCATTCCAAGAAGGAATCGAAGAGCGACTAAAGGTGGTAGACAGTAAGTGTGGGGAGGTTGAGATGAATACTGAAGATTGTTGTGGGCGAGTATTGTTTGAGGGGACGAGTTCCCCTTGTATGGTCTCCCCCATTGTCCGCCTCCTCTCCCCTCATCGACTCCCTTCAGGTAATAGTAGCTCGTCCGCGTTCTCCCGATATCGATTCCTTCCGTCGCAACTCAGCTCAAGCCCAGTATCGACTTCTGATCCAGTCCAAATTCGAGCGAGAATTCGGCAAGAGTCGTCCCCCTTCGAAGCTCGTCCATCACGATAGTAGAGTGACCATACGAAGTGTATAGTTTACCTCCCTTCACCCCCCCCCCTCTTTGGTATACAAACTTTATCTGGGCCATGTGAGCGGCTACATTTTGACGTCTCAGTTTTGCTTTCTACAAATAGCTATGTATCTCAGTTTCTCTACATCCAAAGAACAGAAATGAAGTCTGACATGTTCCCGTATTACTATGTACTGGTCTCTTCCGAGTTGTCTTTCATTGTGCACTCCTCATTAAATGCGTGTATCCGCATGCGAGTTCTCTTCTCACTTCTCCCTCAATTGTATCCGTGGTTAATAGAGTAGTATAAAGCGTATACATCATAGTATTCACAGAACGGGAAAAGGAAAGAGGGAGGAAACGAAGTACGGAGAGGAGGAGAAGGAGACAGGGGGATAGGTCGGCGGGAAGGGAGGGGTGAAGTTGAGAGGATAGGGGGGAGTGGGTATGGAGGTTCGGAATGCGACGGTTGAATGAACAGCCAAAACAGCCTCCCCCACTCCACACACCCTTCCCTCTACTCATTCATCCCTTCTCTCCTTTTCCACCTTCTGCAAGGGGAAATGCAGGCGCTACTTGGCAAATTAATGCAAGAATAAACAAGATTAGAGGGGGGAGGGGAGTTGAAAGAGATAAGGAATATACACGGGGGGATAATACGGAGGATGGCACTCATTGCACGGAAGGAGCGACATCCATACGGAGACGATTACCGTTGGGGAAGCAGGCATTGAGGATATGGAGGAACTCGCCGCGATCTGAGGGGGGAAGAGGGTTTAAAGAGGCGGGGAGTACTGTAGATCGGTAGGGGGAAGGTGCTCTCTAAGCTCTGTACACTTCTCAATCGAGAGAAAACTCGGTGGCAAAGTGACAGAGTGTGCAGTAAATAGTAATTCTTCTACCCTGCACCCAAGCATGGCAATATCCCTCCCTAACTAACCGAGTAGAGTGTACGCCGTGGCCAGAGTCCTCTTGGCCATCGCATCGATTCTCTCGTAATTCGCCGTCCACAGGTCGTGTCCCCATTCCAGTCCCATTCCAAAGTCACATTCGTCGTTCGCTAGCTGAAACAATTTCTGTATGCAACACTCAGTCTCCACTTTCTGCTGAGGAGGGGGGGGGGGGGTAAGTACTGTCACCACGTGACAAGATCACCTTGAAAGTATCAAGTTTTGGGATAATGACCGATTTGGGAAAATGTCCGATTTGGTAATATGTATATCATTAGTCTACGTAGTCCCCCTATCTCTCCATATTCCACCTGTCCATCCTCTAACAGTGTCACCCCTCCCTGCAGGTGTTGTATCCCTCTGTCTACCTTCAACTCTCCTAATTCCCCCTCTCTCTACCCTCTCCTTCTCAATTCCCCCTTCCCCTACTCTGCATACTACACCCTTCATCTTCTCCTTCGATCTTCGTATAGCATTAGTCATTCTCAAAAGGTTGCAAAGTGATCGAGTCAAGAGATTCGAGAGACTCGTCGTATGCAGAACCTTCAACGCCATTGGTTGAGAGTCTTCCTTCGTGCGAAATGAGATAAATCGGGAAAAGGAAAGGTCGACGGATTGCACCCTCTATCCCTCTATCCCTCTATCCATCCCTCCCCAACCTGCCCCATCCCTCCCTCTTTTCCCTCCAGTTTCTACTCGTCTGCTTGCATAATATCCTATACTCTCATCCTTTTCGTAATAACCAGAACACATCGAATTGCGAAGGCAAAGGAACGAATGCAAGGAAGGGAAGCAAGACTACTAATCAGTCGATTGACGTCATCGGTAAAGGAGATAAAAGCGAGTGAAGGGAACGGGGATAACCAGATATACGGGGAATGGTTAGAGGGCGAGACTAAGAATACGAATGGATAAGAGGGGCACCTCGACATTCGTGGAGATCTCCCTTATGGCAGCCATCAACTTCTTCCTCTTTCCTTCGTCCTCGGTCTCTCCAAACTCCTTCAGATCACGCTTCACCTTACCTAGAAGACTCTGTCCAGCACTACATGAGGATATCGTCCATAGGATAGAACAAACATGGGAGAGTTTGTGTAATGAATTCAGTCTTTTTACCTGTCCTTTTTCTCGTATTCCCCTCGCTACAGTACCCCCCCCCCCTCCACTTACTGTTATCCACTCCAAGACTACGGTATCCAATGTCCTTCTCTACTTTCACCCATATACGTGCTCCGTGCAAGGGACGACCTACCTGAAATAAGTCTTACTTGAATCAGGTACTGTATGCAGTACATTCCATGTCCAAAGCTAAGCTTATTCTGGGTATAAATAAGCTGCAGGAGAAGAGTGGGCCAAGTGTGACAGGAAGACCCAGTTTATCCCTTCTTCGGAGTGTCTTCTAATCCACTTACCATTACATGCAACGTGGATATTACAAGGGGGAAGAGAAGAGAGGAACATTCCCATTAGCAGACATCGGCAGATCATTTCATCAATGGACAAAGGGACTAAACAGACCGAGCGAACTCACTCCCTCCTTTGTTCTCTTCTTCGCAGTCCTCTTCGCTCTCTCACGGAGATCATCCACCTCTTCATCAGGGAACCACCTAAATGAAATGTAACGAGGATAACAGAAGTATAAGAGACGACTTACTTTGTGAACCTTGCACTGTCGTCCTTCCTCTCAGCTGCATGACACAGTGCTTGCAAGAGGTTGTCTCCCACCACCTGCAACCACAATCACATAAATATTATGGCATGAACAATCTAGGAAACCTAGCAATGCAAAGAGTGTAATTTAAGAAGTTCGATATTGTTAGCCTTATCGTAAGGTTAAAGAACAACAAAAACCAACCTCGAATTTGGGAAAGTGGACGTCGGAATGCTTCGTGTAGACGATAAGCGGATTCTCAGTGGAAGGCTCATCTCTGAATAGACTGTTTGGTTACGGTAACAAGAGAGAAGAATGGAATATCTAAAAGCCCATACCTCCAGAGAGAGTAGCGACCAGTGCTCGTCACTATAACAGTCTGCATTTCAGGAAGATCAGTAGGATAACGAGAATGGATTCGGATCTGATGAGATGGAGTGTGTAATTAGGAAGGAGTGAGGAAAGGTCGAGTCCAATGAGCGAGGGACCCACTAACCTCGTCGTCACTCGATTCTCCCAATCGACCATCGAGATAATCGAAGAATCCGACCAGACGAGTTCCGCTGAGAGAAGAGAAAGCATCTGCGGAGAGATGCATTCCTCATTTTACTACTCCAGTCTAATAACGAACACTTTAGAGTATATTGTCTGAGACATATCTCTTTCCATACCTAAAAAAGTCGTGACAGAAAATGAAGAAACTTACTGCACGGGTCATCCTCCTTCAATTGTTTCGCCCGATCGAAGAGATCGTATACGAATTGAGGTTGAGGAAGAAAGGGAGAACGAGTGGGGAGAGAGCATGTGGAGGGCTGAAGGGATTACGGGGGTGAGGGGGTACGGTAGGTACGGTACTACCGTAACGGTAGTCTAGGGTATTCCGTTCTATGCTATATAAGATGGTCCTACAGTAACCCGTGTCAAGGCCTGTTCATTTCTTCCACTGTAAATCTGCTCACCTTATCCTTGCTGGTTCCTTCCTCCTCCTTTCTTCTCTTCTCCTCCTTTCCCTCCACCTCCTCTCCTTCTCTCTTCCTTTCCTCCTTAACCAATCCTCCTCTCTTCCCCCAACCCTTTCCTTACCGTAACCTTCGCTTCCCTCGTATTCTCCTTATCTTTTCCCACTTTCTTCTCTATCTTCTCGGGATGGAATTCCTTGATGTGTCTCTTGCACCTTCTATAGCATTCCTTTCCATACTGACACTCGGGCATCTCAATAAGACTAGTACAATAAGCTAAGCAAAGGAGAGAATACACCCCCTTGCCCTCCCCCTCTTCACTCAATTATGTATCAACATCGTCATAACGAGGGATGCACCACACTCATTATTGTATTGCAATAGTTCATCTTCATCTAATCTTTGTAACAAACAACCAATGGTATATCCTATAGAGTAGACAATCAATTGATGCTCAATTCCCCTTTGGAGGAGTACTGTTCATCTTGGCTATGCTATCCGCACTTGGACGGTTCTTCGGATCGAATGGAGATGGAAGAACGAGATTGTTTTTAGCCTGAACGCATACAGTAGAGGGTTACGGTAGATCCAATCGATAATCGCTTACAGTATGACTAGAGTATACCTCGAAGAAGGTGTAACTGAGTAGAATGTTGTCGAGATACTCGAGGGCTGGGTCATTAGCGTAATCGGGATCAATGAAGAAGAACACGGGCAAGTCCACCTATAGAGGAACACATTTACCTTGTTGTTTTACTTAAATTATTTGTCTGCTTGTGTAAAGTCCCGAATCCATATTAAGCAGCAATGCGTCGATAAACTATTATTATTTAATAAAATCCTACCTATCGATTGCATGATCAACGTAATCAACTGACCTGCTCTCCAGGATTCAGGATTTGTTCCTCGAAGCAGAAACATTGGATCTTGTTGAAGTAGTAGGCAGCCTGTGAATGGGGGATACAATGGGATACAGTAGATGGAAGGGAAATGAGTGAGAAGAGCTACTGATACCTGGAAAGGAGTGAGATTGTACGAAGAGATGCCCACGATGGGTTTGTCGGTGGGGTTTCTGGCTGTGTAGAAGGCCAAGGCTGTCTCTCCCGGATGCACGTATATCTGATGAAGACCGCACTCCCGAAGTACCGTACTCTCCCTTGATTACTCTACCGAACCTTCCATCCCATTCCAAGCACAGTATCTCCATTCTAGTCAACAATCCACTGCAAAAGGTCTACATCCGGGTTGTCGCGCTATATTTATCTATTGTGTCGTGCGTCAGTCATGTCATTACCCTCCTACTCTCTATTTCTTTTCTCCCTTGCAACGGACAGCTCCATCTCTCCATCCCCCTCTCCCCTCCATTCTGTCATTACCCTCTGCACCATTGGCAACTAAAGACTACCTCATGTTGAAGAGGACGAAACTCCCATCGCATGCTGGAGGGAACGTCCGAGTTGAATTGAACTCTGCAAGCAAAGTGATTTAACACCAAAGTTGAGAGATGTGGTAGTACTGTACACGCGCATACCAACAGTATACAGCATGGTAATATTTCGCTTAAAAGCCTAAAATATGAACATACCTTATAAGCCGGTCCTTCACCTTTTCCATATTAGCAATCTTGTCGAAATCCTTGGCCACCTATAATCACAAATATATCATCTGATCGTATGCATACCCATATGTGTGCAACCGTCTCAAAGCATTTTGAGGTATGGCTACCAGAAGAGAAAATCATAAATTATCCATTCTACCCATTGATAATTTCTAGAAAACGCGAAGCTTACAAAGATTAGAAAAAAATATTTGACCTAGCATCGGAAATTCAGGTCGGTACCCATGATGATACCGTAACCAGCACTATCCTCTATCGTATTTCGACTCACCTGTGTCAATCCTCCGAAACTAGTCTGTTCACAGAATATCCGATATGCTGGGATGGCCGCGAAGGTGAAGCCTATTGCGATTACACCGATACTGAACGAGGGTGAAGATAGGCGAGAGTCACTCGGATTATCCCGAAATAGTGTCATGTGTAAGTAAACAAGATACAGGCACATAGATGGGCAGGGTTCGCTGGCATATTGCTGCAGTGGCTCTCCCATACATGACGGTAGAGAAATCTAGTCAAAATATTCTTCTGCAGCAGTCTACCCAGTACTTGTAAAACTTCTGCAGTAAGCTTCCCAACCACGTTACCTGCAACCGTGCCCACCTATGTACAGGCAGAATCAGAATATATAGTTTACAGTAAACCGTAATACAGTAATTGAGTAGGACCAACCTTACAACGTAGTACATAGTGTCCCTCGTCTCACGTCCACCTCCTTTACCCGAAGACTAAATTCATTGATATTACAAGGGAGAACGAGGAAAATGATACCAAATTGAGAAGGCGGAACTGAAGTCGATTTGGTTGAAGGGAAGAACGGGGAAGGGTACAGGATCGAAGGAGAAGGGAAGAAGTGGAGGGGAAGGAGAGACATCGACTGAGAGAAGACAACATCTGAAGGAGTACGGTAGGGGTTATCCGTGGGCAGCTTTTCCGCCAATTATTATGAACTAGAGCATACCAGTGAAAAAGTCGAGATTTCGGTTAGCCTACCAATGAGGCATCAGGGATAACAAGACGGCTGCCAAGTTAAGTTTCTTGCAAAATAAGGGGCCTTCCACCGCCGGGTCTGTGCCCATATATGGTAGGGGTACTGCATTGGAGGGAATGGAGCAAGTAGGCCATGGGTACCGTAACCAGTTACACACGACTGTCGTACACTTCTCGGAAATGATGCTTTACTTTCCATACTCGATTTCGTAAGTGTTAGTTGCGACTGTGAGCTACCGTATCCCGTATGACAATAGCTGGAATAAGAGTAATCACCGCATTGCGTAACAATAACAAGTAAGGCATAATATAATAAGATGAATAAGAAACAAGAATAAGATTATGTCACATATAAAAGTGAGAAAATACACAAACAATAGAAGGGCATTATGCCTGATCTGTACTCTTCTTCTCTTTCCTCTTGGAAGGAGGCGCGAACGGATTCTGTTTGTCGTAGAAGGCCTTGAGTATGCGAATGGACCGATCACTCTCCACTCCCGCAACCACCTCAACCCTTCCACTCCCCTCCTCATCCTATCCAACAATCTCCCCCCCCCCCCTAATCCCACCTCTATACTTTCGGCATCTGCATGATACTTCTGTGCACATCCCACACTTCTCATCCCTCCAAATCGATCATTATCCGCTCCGTAGACGATTCTGAACACCCCGGTGACTACTCTATTAGCAACTAATAACGAGTATGTATATTACTTGCTGATTCCAATCTGATAAAGAGCGGCGGCACACATGATGCACGGTTCGAGGGTGACGTAGAGTGTGGATGAATTGAGAACCTGCAACCTCCCAGTCCCCTTGAATCAATAGATGGGCACTTTTGCATGTACATTGGGTAACTTACTGCACAATCTTACCAACTGTTAGGTAGGTTGCTGCACAAGATTATCAAATGTCTCAATCCTTGTGTATGGGACGGTCACTGCAGTATGTACCAGCACATCCTGCCCATCTATGATTCCATTTCTCCCCTCCCCTACCCACCTCAGCCAGATCAGCCCTCTCCAACTGCATTCTCTCAATGGCCACCATCTCTGCATGTCTCGTTGGGTCGCGTGTCTCGTTCACCTGTACGAATAATCCATTATTCGTGCAATCATAACACTAGCTAATCATCACACCAAATACCCAACAGTAACCCCGTCAACAATAACTCACCTCGTTTCGTCCTCGTCCAATTTCTGTGTTATCGAATACAAAGACACAGCCAACTGGGACCTGAACCAACTTTTTCTAGGCGTCTTGTCTAATATAAGGGAAATTAAACACGAATACATGGTGATGCCCAAATCCGAAAAAAATATTATGAATTATCGCTTCCACCTTCTCCGTTATGGTTCTCCCTTCTTTCAGAGAATATATAAGTACAATCCAACTCACCTCATTCGCTTCTAGCGCCTCCTCGGCCAACTGAAATGCCCGTTGCATCCACCTGTCATCATCTGAAGATAGCGAAGATGCCGAAGAGAACATCACCTACAGTACTCCTTCTCCTTCCATAGGTTACCGTAGACATCGAGTAGACTAATATACGTAGGATTCCTTCAACCTCAGCAACACACCACCTCGCATATCAGCACCGCTTTTATTTCAAGGCTTTCTTGGAGACAATGTACACATAATAGTAACATACGAACAATCGCAAGTGAAATGCAAGACAATGGAAAGAGAAGAGTAGAAAGATGGCACTTTGGGAGGGTCAAGTATCGACGATTGAAGAGACGGAGACGGTCGCATCCGATTTACTGAGATCGGGGGGAGGAGAGGGAGGGGAGGGCTGAAGGGGAAATGATTGGGGGAATAAGGGAGAGGAAGTACCTTGGAGGCATTTTTAGCTGCTTCAGTCGCAGAATCGATGATGGACTTGAGACAGGAAGCGAATTCAGCCATGAGCAACCGTTCCATCACCTCGTCCTTCACTTCCCCTCCTTGTTCCTGTACCCTCCATCTCCTCTCCTTCCCTTCCCTTCCACTCACCAAATCCTCAGCTTGTGCTACTAAACACAACGTAGATGCCTCCACAACCTCGTCTGTTAGATAGAACCACGGCATCCTTAAGTATACACTTCATACAACACAGACAGACACACGCATACGTTTTTGGATGGGGCTTCTCGGGAGGTTCACTGTCACTATCGTCATCGGAGAACGGAGTATCGTTCCTGTTGTCTCCAGTCAGACTGGCTACATTGGCTAGAGAGAGAAGAGCAGTCGGACCAAGTCTATCACGGAACTTGGATGCTCGGTCGACCTAAGGAGAGACTTGTTCACTCGCAGACTGACTACTGTCATACCTCTGTGTTCTTGCAACCCGCACACTTACACCTATCTGTACACGCCACCTTGGCCTGAAAATAGTGATAAGCGAAGAGGCAGACTATGTAAGTACCTCATAGCATTCGCAGTAGTTCTTGAGACAGTTGCTTTTCTTGCAATGACATCCCTTCATGTGTAACCGTTCAATCTCCGATCGTCCTTTAGCAGCTCCTCCAGCCACTGCAAAGGGCATACTGTAGTGGAGATAGAAGGGCATACTGTAGTGGAGACAGAAGGGCATACTGTACTAGAAATAGAAGGGCTCAAACTAACCGATCTTTGGCTTGAATGCATTCGGATTCCTCTCTAGAGAACTTCGAATAGCCCGACTTCGCTCTCCCTCGTGAGTCAGGTTATTGTGGCATTCTTTACAGTTGCAGTCCCGACAAAACTCTCCTGTAAGCATATATTTTAACCCCTTTTTCATTATTTATTTTTGCACAATAACACTCAAATCATCAAAACGTATATAGATTTTGTTTCAAAGGAGAGTAATCTGACTAACAACGAAAATACGACTCACCATTAGCAAAGCATTCACAGTACAGCTTGAGACACATCGATTTTGTACAGTTACAAGGCTTACGATTTCCGACAGTAGTTTTCCTAGGAAACGAATACAGTTCATAAGTAAAGGTAGCAGACCCGAATATTATTCGTTTATGATTCAGAAGACTATTGCTATTTTTATTGCTAGGCTTGATAATTTACGTCTTCACTGCGTGTGCAGTGGTAGGTTGTACTACTTCTCATACTAGTGGGAAAACTACTTATATTACACGTCTCAATCACCCTTCTACAATAAATCCAAAAAAGAGGTTTACTTCTTAGGTTTTGCAATAGGTATAGAAGATAAAGTAGCAGTTGTGTTGAAGAACGATCCCTCCCTACGAAATGGAGTAGCGGCGTAGGCCTGCCGGTTCGCTGTAAGGTTCATAATTATAAATTCTGCTATAAAGTTAAACTGTACCAGATACATGATCAATTTCTAAGTTATTATGTACAGGCACAAACCCAAAATTCGACCAAAGCCTATAAGCCTCCACTTAATAATGATTTGCAGAAAATCGATCGCTTATGAAAAAACGCATATAAGCAAACTATTTTCCTTCACAATGTAAGCGAATATTATGGAATGAATGCAGTCAGCTTTCTAATCATGATGCCTGTTTCTTCCTGTAGCAGACGAAAGAACGAAAAAAACTAACTCATGGGAGTAGAACTAGTTGAGGCCCCGGGGGCATCGGGATCGGGCTTCGCAGTCTTCGTTCCCATTGGCTTCATCTCCGTTCCTCCAGATGCATTCTTGTCGACTCGGTACACCTAAACCTCCTCCTTCATGGAAAACCATAATTGACAGATTACAAACTACTCAATTTCAGCAACAAACCCTCAACCATTTAAAAATTATCTTTAGTCCATATTCTAAGCTCCGTGCATTTGATATTATATCGTACCTGGTTACCACGAATGGTGTAAACGTGAGATGAACCATGAGCAACGGTCGAATTTTCGTTGTGAACTGGACGTCGTGCTTGCACTTGTCCAGTTCGAATATGACTCGTCTGCTGAAGGTAGGTGATAATACGGAAATGGGTCTTCCCTTGATAATATTGAAATTTTAAAAAGTAAAACATGGTATATATGCATAAACCTTACATCATGTTTACATAAACTTAGATGATTACGATGGCTATTCCCATGAGCTATTGGGTCCAGGACAATATGTCTGGTATTTTATAGCTAGGAGACAAGACCCATTTGCTCAGTCTTGTGTACTGAATCGCGTGTCATGTCTGGAAAAACCGCGGGCATATTGCCCTGCACCCGAACTATTCATCAGAAAATGAAAACCTGTGCAATTTGACGAGTTCTCTGCACGTGTTGCGATGAAGGAACAATACGCCCTCCTGAAAATAAATAACTAGATAAACTGTCAAGCAGTTTATCTATGTTGCTCGATCAGGTTTACTGAATATTGTTCTGCAAACAGGCTAAATAATACACGTCTTATCGCATTAACCTGATGGAATTGTGTGCAATTGCCTAAGGAACTTTTGAACAAAAGCAGCCAAATGCAGGATGCGTATATCTAATACCTTGCAATTGAATGTATTCAGCAGCGATTCCCCCATACTCATCCACCACGTCGATGTCTTCTCCATCCAAATAGATGGCCTCTTCTCCTTCACCGAGCACCAGCTCATCGTAAACCTAACGAGACGATATTATTCGTCTCGAACAAAAACATAATTAGATCTGCATTATGAAGGTATTTGTAAACTCCTCACAAAAGTAACAATTGTTTTAGAAGTTTAGTTGCCAGAAGTCCAGTAAAACCCACGTCTCCATCATCGACGACTTCCTCAACAATCTCCTGTTCCCCGTCTATTATCTCTCGTCGAGATTCCATACCTGTAAATACTGAGGTTTCAACGTTTTTTTTCAGCTGGTAGTGGCAAACAAAGCTGATCATGCATTTCATAAATGCTGTGACGCTCTATTGTCGAAAATTTTGCCCTAATACGAATTTTCGTGCGGCAAGACACCATCAAACTGGTAATACGGCGTATCGTGGTAAATAGGGGTTTGTGAATAGTCTCTACCACCAAAACTCCAACAAAAAATAACAAATCAAATACGCGGCTGTTTTGAATTGCCGCACTCTTCCTTTCGGCTTGCGCATCAATTGAGGGCTTTCAAATTATATGACTTGGTTACTGTAGATTATAAAAAGTCTAATTATCATGTATTTCTTTAGTTGTTACACATTTCATGATGACTAGCACGTAATATAACGCTCAAATAACCAAAAAATCAGAAAGTAGATCAAAATCGCGCGGAAACTGGTTTTCGCAATGTTTGGATTTCCCGCGTTGCATTATGCTGCGCGTCAGCCTCAATGCAGTGCGATACTCAGCGAAAATTTTGTCTCACCCTAAACACGATTTCGTTTTCACTTCCCGCAGATCATCCTCCTGCTTGGTTTGGTAGACTGCTTCTGAAACATGCCGCCCAAGTTCGACCCCAATGAGATCAAGATCGGTAAGTCAATGCGTTCCTACAATTATTCTGTTTTCGTTTGCTACATATGGCACTATGCTGACAAAATTTCAAATTTTTCAAATTGTAGAAGACCGGTGAAAGAAAGCAGGGGTTTTCTTACAGTGTACCTTCGTTGCGTCGGAGGAGAAGTCGGAGCCACCTCCGCTCTTGCCCCCAAAGTCGGACCTCTCGGATTGGTATGTTTTTTCAACTTAATTCTATTTTTGGAATTTCATCATTTTTCATTGTCTTCCGTAATGTCAGAAATCTCACTTTAGCTGTATAGTGTAATGTATTGGTATCTTTAGCGGTATAAATTATCTGATTAGTCAACGTTTTTACGGTTGCAGAGCTGACCATTTCCCTATTTCAGTCCCCGAAGAAGGTCGGAGACGACATTGCCAAGGCGACCGGAGACTGGAAGGGTCTGAAGGTCACTTGCAAGCTGACCATCCAGAACCGTCAGGCTAAGATCGACGTTGTTCCCTCTGCTGCTTCCCTCATCATCAAGGAGCTCAAGGAGCCTCCCCGTGACCGCAAGAAGGTCAAGAATGGTACGGAACTACGCTGGGAGTTTGGAATAGCGTAAGGGTCGGGAGTGCCCCGCTTGGCGCCCATCCCCCAGTTCCTTTCTTGGTTTTTACCATAGATAAGGGCTGGTAACACGCAAATGTCTTCATGCTAAATGGTGAGCTGCGTGTGACGCGAAAATATTTGTTGTGGGTTGGTGATGGTCCCGTTTTGAGAAATCTATCCCAGCTTATTCTTTCCTCCTTTTAGTGAAGCACAATGGAAACATCTCGTACGACGCCCTTCTCAAGATCGCCCGCACCATGAGACCCCGTTCCATGGCTCGCAAGCTTGAGGGAACCGTCCTCGAGATCCTCGGTTGGTCTTTTTTTGTGGTTAAGATTTATGTGCCCTTTGTTTTTTATAAAGGGACATGGAAGCGATAGTTTTTTTGAAACCAAACATGACAATACTTGTCAAGTATGGTTCTTAGTCGATGATAAAGAAAATAGCATTTGAAAAATATTTTTAGAAAATTTCCGCAGCGAGAAATAATTATTTGTTCCGGGAGTATCTCGATACCATTTGCTTTGTTACTACGCGCTAAACGCAGTAAGATTGCGATTTGGCTGGGAAACGATTTTTAGGATATCTCGCGAAGGAAACATTTCTGTGCACTCTGGTTTCGGTTTTTAAACTATTAGGCGATAAACTTTCATATGAAAGCCAGTCTTTTTTGGCTTCCATGTCCCTTTAATCACTTCAATTTTTGGCGTCAATTTACGATCCTTATTACAGGAACCGCTCAGTCTGTTGGATGCACGGTCGATGGAATGCACCCTCACGATCTCGTGGACAAGATCAAGGCCGGCGAACTCGAGGTTCCTGCGGAGTAAGAAGCTGCGAACACACCCCAACCAGTGAAGTGCAGGACCCGTTGTTATCGTTATTGTTATGTCCTCGAGTACGGATAAACTTCGTGTGGAGGCACGTGACGGTTTTATTTATGAGAAGGGCAAGGAAAGTACAAGTATGTCATGCTTATCAGCCTCAATTTCGGAGCCCTTTGCTGTTGCGACGGCTTTTCAAAAATAAAATGAAGTGGATGGGTGTATTGGTTGATAGTGTGGAATCCCGTCACCACCTACATGGATTCAACGGAGGTAATGCCTAGGCATGGATCAAATAGTTCGTCGAGGCAATGTGTCAATCAAAAGAAATACGGTGGAAATGTTCGAGCAAGAGTAGTTTCATTCCATATTCATTCAACATTCAATATACTAATAGGTTTGACAAACTCATTCATGAAGTGCATCATTTGTGTACAGTTTGGCCTCTCATGTTTTCATTCCCCAGGCCTGTCGAGGTGTGCGGTGATGTAGATGATGTACTTTATGAATCGGTTTGCCAACCCTATTCGCTAAGCGGTACTGATTCTGATTTAGCTTTTCATTGTCCAGCTTAGCGCTTAGCTCGAAAAGATGTGGTGCATCAGGACCCCAGTATTAGCTCTTGACCATACTGAATTCGACCTTATTTTATTTGTATTTGGGGCTTGGGCCTTCCCAGTAGACAATAAGATTCGCGTCTTTTTGATGAATACGGTTCCCCCAAATCTAAATATATTGCCGAGGAGTCTACCTCTTCTTGTACAGCGTGAAACACAACTACTTCTACAACGCGAATCGTATCCTCTGCTTCTCAAGTCAATGTGAAAATAGCTTTTACAGAACTTCCCACTTGGGTTTCCGCAGTCACAGGGCATTCATAGACGAAAAGGCTATGCAGGATGTCTGTCTGATTTTTCCAAACTATATGCTTCCACTGCCGAATATCGTTACGAGCTGTTGCGGCTATGTTTGATCGCATTAGCTGAAGAAGACAACTGAAGAGATTGGTCGAGTGAGCTAGTCAGAGGCAAAACGATAGATGTTGTGTACTTTGATTTCGCCAATGCATTGGCGAAATCAAAGTACACAACATCTATCGTTTTGCCTCTGACTAGCTCACTCGACCAATCTCTTCAGCACGCTATGTCAAGCACTTTATGTCAGCCCAGTCGGTTACAGTAATGTGCGTTTGAATCGATTTCGCGCGAAGTGTCGCGTTTCACGCGTTCGGGCCAGTTTGATGCTCATCTGGTAGGCGTTCAACCTTAGTTACGGTAGCTTTGAGACCTGGCAATTTGCCAACTCTGCAAACTATCGATTCCCCTCACGTGACGATTTCGAAGTTTCGGTTTTTTTGCTGTTTTCTTTTTGCTTTTTTACATTTGTTCGTTGAGAAATCATGCAGCAGCATCGCTTAACGGCAAGTCTTCAAGGAGTACTCTCTGTCAACGAGTGGAGGGCAATAGGCAATGCGAATGGTTTGCTATTTCGGTGTTTTGTGCAATTTCGCTTTCAGAACTAAGTTCCTGCTTTATCAATGTGTCGTGTATCTATGATGAACGAAATCGGGGGCTACATGAATGTTGTGAATTATGATGAGTTTTCCCGGACAAGTCTCCTATTCCCATGGCCATGCATGGTGAGTACATTCCTCTATTGTAAGTAGAGACATCGAACTACGGGTAGATGAAAAACGTAAGTACGTAAAATTGGGAGTGTGTGTAGATTTGGGAGAGGCAGAGAAACTCATAATTAGGAGATATTCGGTCTGGCTGAGTTATGTATTAGGAATTAAATGAACCGAATTTCCTTAACAATTAGGACGTTCCCGGAACATAATCCATATCACAGAGAATTTCGTGAAGAGCAGCGTGAACTGCAGATTCTGGCTCTTCTTCACGAGAAGTAAGTGAACTTGGTCCGTGAGATGATGCTACTTTCATTCCTTTGCTGTGTTTACACGGCTTGAAAGCCATCACGCGTACTACCTAGCTGTTTCTCATTATTTGAACGCTGTTGACGGAAAAAATCGCTGATATTAGATGGTTTTCGCAACGATTAGAGAGGAAATCGGTGTGGCTACAGTAATCGGCGATGAATGTAAATAACAGAAAGGACTGCACGCGAGGCACCACCAAACTACACCACAAATAGGCGGGACTGGGCGCTTGACATAGCGTGCCAAGGCGTTTGATAACACGTACGTTCATGACCTACATCTAAAAACGGCGCACTCTGAAACTACGGTATCTCTACCGTACACCGCTAAAAATGCAATTCAATCGTGAATATCTCAATAAACATTTCAATTTATTTATTTTTATTTATTTATTTATTTTTTTATTTAGAAACTAGCAATATTTGGAGATGGTGGAACACTCCCAAACCGAAGAAAATACAAAAATCTTTAATTTTTTGACAATTAAAATGTTAGCTATCGCGAACCTAATGCATTTTCAATGTCTGTGCTTTCCAAACTATTTTGTGTAGGGTTCTAAGTAAGACATGATAAGAGCGTGTTTTGCGTACATATGAAAGATAACTCTTTCATAGATGAAAAAAGTAATGTATGGTGTCTGTTAGAGATTTACAAGCTATGTGTTGCCAATAGAGGGCCTCCACGACGTTTTTTTACGTTCCGAAATTGCGGATATCTCTGCGTCTCTCCAATTTCCATGTTCTCTCGCCTCCACTCTCTTAATTTGCTTACGAATCTATTCTAGACAGCATATATGGGCTCTTTAAGAGCTGTTGCTCCTAGGAGCTCCAAAATAGGCGAAAAATAGGGAGAGAAAAGTGAGCTGAAACCAACGAAATTTTAGTTGTGGTGTCAAGCTAATGAAGACAGATAAGTACGATACATAGCTTTGTAAAGTACTTTTAAAATATGTGGCTTTTTTCGGATAATTCCGGACTACTTTTGTTTTAACTTTTTGATTGTTCGCAAGATTGCTTAGCATCGAAAAAACGCTAGATTTGTACGCTCCGAGCAGAGTTGTATCGCGTTCCTAATTTATGCGTATGCTTAAAGGAGCGGTACCACGAGTTTTTGGCCATAGTCGCTCTTTACGTCGTTCTTTAGATCTAATCATCCTGATCGGGTATTCCGAATCTTATGCGATTTCATTCACTCTCCGCGGAGTACTGAAGGTGCAAAGATCAACGCGCTTTTCACAAAATCTGATATATTAGCTGACAGTCATGAGATACAGCTCTGATTCATTGCCAGATCGATTTTTTTCCCGTCGTTTCGATCATTTTAACAGAAAGAACGGTGGTAAAAAATGAGCGGAAAAGCCTAAATTGCATATCAGGGTAGCCCGCGAATTCAAAATGCTACCGTACTCGTGTACCGGCTCCTTTAAAAAATTGTTTTGCGTCGCCTTGAAGCATTTCTCTATAGCCCCTTTCATTGCGGTAATTTTACAATAGTTTGCAAACGGTACACAAATTATGAGTCGAACTACCTGCTATCTAGGTTGACTGTGTAGCACCAAAGCTTTTTCCTCTAGCAAAATTACAAAATGATGTACAACGAAGTTCCTCTTCCAATGAAATCTATGCATTCTCTACAGGGATTAGACAACGAGTGAGAGGTTGTCTCATATGCCTTCTAGTCCGAGTTGCGCAATCTCGAGAGTATTGGGTTCCTTCGAATGTCATCTACCGGGTATCATTCATTCCTCGACTAATCCCTTCTGCTTCTTCTTCTGCCCTATTTCTTTGCTCTATCAGATCGGTTTTGCACGACCTGAACTAATAGATGAATTACGAAATTGAAATTGTGTCTATTCCTCTTTCTCTGATTCTAATTATTTACACGAACGTTTAGCACTTGTAAAGCAATGCAAAGTGACGGAATAACTGAAGTGTAGACTGATCCTCTCGACTCCCTTTCATTATAATGACCATCTCTCGGTGCCTCGTGAGTCCCTTTGTCATGGTTGACACTTGTCCCTATGGAGAGATTGATTAACGATGTCTTATCACCTCCCTTCCCCCGATCTCAGGTAGATTCCATCGGTCTCTTCCTGTATCAACCCCCTCCCCCTCCATCTAATTACATCCGCTCCCTCAGTCCTCCCCACAGTCTCGCTAATTATTTACAGAGACTGTCACCCTCTCGTTTCCACAGGGTCTCTCGTTCCGTCTAGCCGTCTGTCTCTCTCCAATCGCCGTACTCTCTCTCTCCCCTCCCTCTCGGTCTCCTCTTCCCTTCATGGCCCCATCTGCCCTTGTGCCCCCCAACCACTCCCTCCCTCCTTTCTCTTCTCTCTCCCTTAATACCTCCCACCCTTTCTTCCATCTTCTCCATTTCTCTACTCTTCTTCATAGTCTTCACACCCGTATTCCGTTATGTGTCTTCAATGTGCTATGCATTAAGGGGTACGGTAGCTGGATCAGCTCAGATACGGTAGATAGCTTGCGGTCGCTGTTCTTCGGTTGTCTCCCGTTATGCAAATGAGAAGAGAGGAAAGAGGAATGGATACGGATGGGGATGAGGGATGAGAGGTAGAAGGGAGGGGAACAGAGACAATAAAGAAGGAAAGAGGGAGAGAGAATGAGGAGGGAGAGGGACGGAATAGAGAGAGATGGGGGTACGTTGACTGTGCAGGGTGCGTCATCTCACTCACGCTTATTCCCATGATGGAAGGATGATGGGGAGGGAAGAATCATCTTTGTCTTATACAGTCATTGTATAGACAGAGGGGAAAGGGTAGAAATGGAAGAGGAGAGGAGGTGGGGGAGACAAGAGCAGAGAGGGAGGGGAGACAGGTAGCAGGGAGAGGGTATGAAAGGGGCTGCTAGGAGGTGGTTACTGGCGGTACCACAGATAGAGGGATGACTGTGCCACGGGTCAAATTCCCTCACAGTCTTCTTCTCCCCTGTCCGTCGCCTTTCCCTCTCACTCTCTCCTCTCCTTCCTCCTTCTTTTCTTTCTCTTCTCTCTCTCGGTTCTCTTCCGTCCTTTGCTGGTCTCCCGCCAGAAAAGAATCACAGGAAGAGCGCGCGAAAGCGAAGTGAGATGAGTGAGTGTGTCAATGTATCTGCCCCTTCGCGTGCCCTACCGTACCCCTGTGGATACTGTAGTCGGTGGAACAGCGACAAGAAAGGGAGTGCAATTGTCACTCGTGCAACGCTCGTGTCAATAGCCCCGCAATGCTCTTGTCACCCTTCTTATATCAGTGTCCCTATCGTGGGACCCCTTCCCTGTGATGTCAATGCATTCGCTCGTTCACTTCCGTTGCCATTCCACTGATCACTGATTGCCCCTCACAAGTCATCGCATCCCCTCTCAATCTGCCTCTTCCCTTAAAGGGACATACTCCCCTTCTCTCAAGTAGTCTACTCTCTCCGTAATCCGACCATACCATCTCCCCCTTCTGCCCACTTATCCCTCCACTTTCCATTCATTCCTTTTGTCTCTCCGCATCTAAGGTTCAAGAGTCGACTTAACCGTCTATTACGCCCTTCCTTCCTTCCGTTGTGTCTTCCCCTTCCCTTCACTTCTCTTAGGAGGAGGGTACTGTTCCCCAATACCACTCTTATGTCATGCATTTAGTAGTTTTCCGCGTTAAAGGTGGCCATGCCTGCTAACAAAATGACGGAAATGATGAGTCGGCACGATGAAAGGAATGGCCTTTATTGCATAGGCTGACTGTGTGTTTACTATGCGATGAGACTAACTGAATGAAGGCATTTGAACGACTTATCGACCTTTAGGGGAGTGGAATAAGAATAAGAGAGGGAGGAATAACAAGGCGAATAAGAGAGTAATAAGTGGATAGTTGATTACAGGTCTGCACACAAGATAGTCGACCTTTGTCATTTGTTTGTTCCCTGCCTACTCTCTGATATGTGTGGAAGGGCCATGAAGGTCGCGGAGGGGATTCCTATCTTCTGTGGGAGGGGGTTATGCCACCCAACCTCAACCATGGCTAGACCCGAGTTATTAGGTGAACAAGTTATATAGAGCCCACGAAACCCAACCGATCTCTGATTTTCAAAGGTTACGATTCACTTCTAACATTCACTGAAATAAACCGCATCTGAGATAGGAGGAGAAATACAAGCGTGAAAAATAAGCATAATCTGATTAAATGTTTCGGATTTATTATGGTTGACGAAAATGTTCCGTCAGTCGTCTCATTCCTGCTTCCGACGAGAGTGCGAAGCGGTATGAAGAGAGTGCAGGCAAAGTAGGACTGACTGAGTTTTCTGACGGAATAATAGATCTATAATAGAATTGTGCAGACGAATCATTTCGGTCAATATGTTTCAATTCCTTTGGCGACGACATGCTTCGCGGTTATGAACGATGTCTGATAAATACATAATCTGACTTGTCTGCACAATTCTACTCTGGAAGTAATCCTTCATCAAAGCAATAAATCGTTGAATACTACCCCACCCGCATTCCTCCCACATCTACTTCCCTCCCTTCCCCCCTCCTTCCCCTCTCCTCCTAAATTCTTCTGTCTCCTTGCTAGGGAGCGGAAAACGGACCAAGTTTTCGGTTACGTTTTATGTTCCTTTATAAACAGCTATTGCCTATACAGGCAGTCTTATGAAACATAACCATGAAAATTGTCCATTTTCCGCTGCCTACTCGCATCCTACCTTCCTTCACAACAGTTACAGAAGTGCATTTAGAAAAGTACATTTTGAGCAGTATTTCGTTTCCTGATAGGTCGTTTGATATAACCGAATACACCATTCGGTGCCCCAAGTGGCCAGGAACATGGAAAAACTGGGAAAACAGTTATTCAATAAAAACAAAAATTTCTTTATACTGGAGCGTAACTGCTGTGTCCTTCCTCCTCTTCCCTCACCTTTCCCCTTTCCTTCATTATTCATTGTCTTCATTCTATCACCACAAGCATCCTTCACTGTGTTTGTCTCTTCTTCCCATCTACCGTATCCCTCCGTTCATTCCTTCCCCTCCTCTAACTATTCTCTACCTCTCCCGTATAGCGGCCACTTGTCCATTCCTCATCACCACATGTTGTATTCGGTTCACCCCATAATTCAGTGTCGATGTCTGGAGAGTCGAAGGGAGGGAAGAGGAGTATATCACGGCGGTCTCTAGACGCACTACTTGATCAACAGGTGACTTGTAGGTACATCCCCCGCCCCCTCCCCCCTCACCCCATCTACCGTACACCACCTGTCCCCTCTGTCACAAGTATGACTTGCCAATTCCAGTCGACGTCATGTTCCCAATCGGATTCCTTCTCCCGTCGATCCTCCTCCAGAAGGTATCCCTTTCCATCTCCATTACTCCCATCAATTTCTCTTGTTCAGGGAATCCCTCGACTCCACTTCATCTGACTATTCGTCACAGTCTTCTTTTCTGCAACTAGGAGGTAATTGCCCTTATAATGCTTCTTACAAGTCTTAACGATAATGAATATCAGTATATAATTCCAGTTGAAACATAACCCATCCCGTTTCCCCTCTCAGATTCGTTTTCGTCTCCCCCGACCCGATGGCCGAATGCACGTACTCCCCGTAGACGACGTCCCTATCCGGTCCTCCCCTTGGATTCAGAGATCAAAGATCAATCTCTCAACGACTCGGGATTCGTCGAGGAGGCCACCTTCTCCTCCCCTCCACTTAATAAGGCAAGGGTCTAACTAGGCATATTGTCTTATTTGTTAGCCTTATTCGTACACAAGGATAGGGGGGATACCGACCAACAAGTAAACCAGCGTTTCATAACCGAAAGGGGTAAGGTGGTAGAGAGAGTGTTCAATAGATGGTATCTCTCTCCCGTCCCCTAAACTCTGCCCTCCCTCGTTCCCTCTCATCCTCCTTCGGCTACTCCTCTTCTCACTAACTGGACTGTCCCCTCTTCTCCCTTACAACCCCTAGCATGCTAATGCTTTCCTCTCTCTCTCCGATCCCACATAACCCCGTGAATAGCCTATCTCCTCCTTCTGTTCACACTTCCTTTCTTCTCATCGATTCTTTTAACCTTTTTTTCTTATTTGTAGTCAGATCATCACATTTCACTTCTCTTAACGGTAGTCGTGAAACAAACCCCCTTCCGTCTCCTCCCTCACGACCGTTTAAATCAACGCGCACGAAACATTAAAAATGCACAGCGAGTGGCAAACCGCGACGCGTACGTGACGTGTATTGAGAATGGATTTTTAAGCCAAAATCTGACTACGGTATCGGCTCTCTAAAAGGAAGCGCTGTGCCACAGTTAGATGTAGGTTGTAATCGTACGTGTCCCTGTATTCCTCAGCTGATCCCTCTTCATTCCACTGTGCTCTCCCTACTCTCAGCCCCTCATAGCTTCCCTTATCTCTCTTAGCACCTATCCTTTCTTCCCCCACTTCTTCATCCTTCCCCTTCCCTACTCTCCCAGTCGATCTCTTCCCTCTGGCTATCCTCCTCCTTCACTCTCCCTCTCCCCCCTCTCCCCACCTGCTTCCCTCCTTCTTCCCTCCATTGATTCTCTGTGCATCCCAGTACCATCTCAGTATGTTCCTCAATCCTCAATCTCCCCTGTACATGACTCTATCCGATCATCATGAGAAGAGGCCGAAGTTGGAATGGAATGAGAATGGTCCATATCAGGTAGTGGGAGGAAGGGGATGTAGGGGCTACGTGGGTAGGGAAGACTGGTATGACAAAGAAGGGGATAGGGGTCACCAACTTAGATCGCATCCCCATCTCTAGTTTTTGTTTAGGTAGTCCGTTGAAGATGATGCATTGTTGAGGGTAATACCGTGTCGCGCTCGTCCCTTCTCAAGACTCCTTGTAATGAAGTGACTCGACAGCGAACCTCCAATTCCCTGCTTCTAGCATCCTCATCCCCTTCTCCACTGAGGTCAGATCTACCTTACCTCTTAGCCTCTAATCGCTGGTTCTTATCCCTCATTTACAGGACCTTCAAGATCTCTCGAGTCAATATCATCTCCCCCTCAGCCAAATCAACTAAGTCAACAGCAAGTAAGTCTTCATTCTTTTGTCTCATTTTTGCTATGCTTCAAGTGCGCGTATATATTGTCTATAGAAAAGCTTATGTGTATTATCTAGGAAAGCCTGTGAAACAATTGAATAAGGCTTCACGCTTTGCAGTGATGCGATTCTCGGGTGTGGACGTGTCGAATGCACAAGCGGTTGCATTGGATCCCTGGACGGGGGATGGGAGGGGATTTGATTTGGAGAAGAAGAATACTGGAACACGTGTATCATGGAGGGACTTGAGGTAAGTGGGGAGTGACAACGCATTAGTGACTATCTGATCGAAGGGTTGTGAAGCGTTACATGAAGTATGCCTCTTACCACGTTAACCTCAAATATAATTTACTGTTTGGAATGATATCTGAGGGAGTCAATGAAATGCGTATTGCAGAGACGACTCTCCCCCTCCATCTGAGAGAACAATGAAGACGGAGACCCCGAGCAAGGGACTTGAAGAGGTCAGCTTGCTCTTTCTCCTCTTTCCTACAATGATCATCTGATAATATATTGACATCATGCTAATCAATAACATGTGATTGTCCAATTCCGTTGTTCAGGAATGGGACGTGGATTCTGTATACGTTCCCTCGACGTCGTCGTCGCTCCGTCTGTCCAAAAGGACGAAAGACATCCCCGAATGTGCATCCGGACCTCTCGAATCGACGTCAGTCAATCCTTCTATTGAAATAAGGCTTATTCACTTGGCGATTAATGGAACAACAATGCCTTGAAGCAGAGTCATCTCGACATATTGCAGTCTGTACTCTCCGTTCTCGACGCCCCTCTTCAAATCCCAATCTCCCATCAAGGAAGAGCCCCAATCGGAGAAGGACTCAGACGAAGAGTACTCACGATCCCCTCCTCACCCCGTGAAACCTCCTCAAACGGCTTCGCTTCTCTCTCACCGGACTCCCCTCTCAGACGTTCAACCGAATGTCATGAGAAAGGAAGAGCAGAGAAGAGGACTGAAACGGCCTTTCAAGGTCAGTCTCCCTTTGCTGTTTGTCTGTTCATTCTCACGGTTCATTTGGTATGGTACGTAGGTACATATAAGCATACTCTCATTTCAGCCAGCTTCTATCAGTGCGATAGTCAAGATGGAAGTCAATACTTCTCCGTGTAAGCAACCACCAATCTCCACTTTTCGCACTCCAAAGAAGCCTTTCAAAGCGGTCAGTTCTTTTTATATGTATAGTGGAATTAACCGATCCGTTAGTTTCCTTCCTCCGTTCCAAAATGAGTCTAATTCTCTCACTTTTGCTCACTCTCTCGCCTTATATTCGGAACGATTTTCCTACGGATTTTTTTAATCCACTATATATTGTATTCTATTCTGAAGATCTGTCTATGTTTCAGCTCTTATATATAATCCCCTTACTCATCACTTCCCTTTCAGTACTCGAAGAGATGGTGGCAGATTTGTACAGGAACAACTAGTGATCAGAGGGTCATGACTGGCTTAGCCCATGCCTTTCTCAAGAAAGTAGAGAGTCGTCCCTCTCCCTCACTCCCCTCCCCCTTCCCCCTCCACTCCCCCTCCATCTACCATCTACCCCCTTCTACTCCCTTCTCCTTCACCCCCTCTCACTCCCTCCCCTATTCCTTCCCCCAACCCTTCGGGTATTCTTTCGAAGATCCTCTTCTCTACCAACCTCCTCCTCTTCATCATGAATCTCATTAATATCTCTCGATACCTCAACATCCCTTCATCAGCATCTCATATCACCCCGATGATTCATAATCTATTCATTCTTTGTATACTCTAAGTATTTATCTTGAATAGCAATGCTCCTCGTATATCGGTTATCTTATTTGATTACCAAAGCTCAATCTATTTAAGTGAGAAAAGCGTAATAAGTAGGGATTGTTCATACGTAATGAGTGACTCGATGTGCCTATTGAATGTCCCGGTCGTATTCAATAATACGATAGTCAGACTTTGTATGAGAGACCGCTCTCTATCTTTCGTATAAACCCTCTTCAAGCACAGGAAATGCCTTTCTTACGGTCGACATCATTCAAGGAGGGAATAGGAGTTGGAAGGGAAGAAGAGAGAGAGAGAGGGCTAGAAGAGAGAGTAGAAGGGGTAAAGAGGAAAGTTGACCATCTGTGGCAAGGGTCCACTGCCCATTCTCTCATTCCATCTCTTTCCTTTCCTTGCCGAGGTGGACGATCAATATTATATTATTATATCTCACGATCGCTTCTCGTATTTCGTATCTCTTTCCCTCCCAGATATTCCTAGTTTCCCCGTTTCGGAATCGTCGTCCTCACTATGGCAACTCTCACCACGAACATGCACAAGAAAAAGAAACTCAATTCTGCTCTCGCAGCCCTCACGGGATTCAAGGAATTCTCCATTGCGGTATGCATCCTTACGATTACATAGGTGATCTCCCGAATGACATTGAGCGTTAAAGGAGCCGTACCACGAGTTTTTGGCCATAGTCGTTCTTTACGTCGTTCTTTAAATCTAATCATCCTGATCGGGTATTCCGAATCTTATGCGATTTCATTCACTCTCCGCGGAGTACTGAAGGTGCAAAGAGCAACGCGCTTTTCACAAAATTGGATATACTAGCTGACTGTTATGAGATACAGCTCTGATTCATTGCTAAATCGATTTTTCATGTTGTTCCGATCATTTTCATAAAAAGAACTGTGGGAAAAGATGAGCGGAAAGGCTTAAATTGCATATCAGGGTAGCCCGCGAATTCAAAATTCTACCGTACTCGTGGGCCGGCTCCTTTAACTCCCCAAAAATGCCTTCCCCTGAAATCTCAAACCATTATCTAGACACAAGCCGAATGAGCATTTTCTTATGGATCACGTTCCATTCTACCTGCTTACAGATATAAAATGAAACTAATAAAAATGTAAAGTCAAATAAACTGCCTACAGAGTGAGGTGATAAAAAGAGAGATCACTTCATCTTCGACTTCCTTTCAATAATCAGTTTATTCTGTTATTTGAATTTTTGTGGATCGGCTTGTAATCATTCTCATTCTTTGAGTTGGGAATGGGAGGAGAGGGAGCAGAAGAATTGGCACGAGATATCCGGTGTATGGTATCGTCTACGGTCGACGATATTCGAATACGACGGATAGTTGCAAGGGCTGCACAGGTACCTATGTACTGTAGAAGGGTATACGGTAGTCTAGGAGGGATACGGTATCCTTGGAAAACGGGGGAATACCTTGGGTTGTACACTTGGCTACGCGGAGTGGATTGAGGTGCACAAGACCGTAGAGGATATGACCCGTTTCCGTTCTCTTCTTCTGACTCCCTTCCATTCGACACTCAAAATAGCCCTAGTTGTTGTCGACTTCCAGAATGACTTCGTGCAGGGATCACTGAGTATCAAGGTCGTACTTTCTATCAACTCACGATTTTTTTCAGTATTCCATTTCTCTAAATTGAGGCGTTCTCTATTCTAAGCTGTTATCTATGATTATCTATAAGTCTCTACATTGGTTGTCTTGATATGTGTTCTTGCAGAATGGCAGTGCTCGTGACGATCCGAAGGATGCGATTCCTATCTTGAATGATCTCCTTCGGGAGGGGACAGCAGATCTCGTAGTGTACACCCTTGTAAGCCTCCCTATTCCCGCAGTCTCCATTCCAATTCCCACCCTCACCCCAATCAGGACTGGCATCCCCCCAACCACATTTCCTTCTACGAACACTGTCGCAACTCCGATCGTCGTCTGTCTCTGACGGATCGAAAGAGGAAACTGAAGCCATTCGAAGCAGTCGTCTTCGATGATCCTCCCTGTGCACAGGTATCATTCAATCCTTTCTCAGCAATTTATAGCTTGCCTGGGCCCTTAGTTAGGACACTTGCAATATCAGAAGATCTATGCGGCGTGTAAAATCTAGCGATTTTAAATAAATCGTAATAAAATCCATACTTTTATCACTCAGATGCTGTATCCCTCTCATTGTGTACAAGGGACATGGGGAGCTGATCTCGATCCTCTCATCCACATCGATAGTGTAATCATAATAACTAATCTGTTCCCATTATTCATTATCAGGAAGCTGAATATATTCATAAAGGAACAGAGGTTCTCATTGATTCGTATTCGGCTTTTCAAGACAACGAAGGACTTCACAAGTGAGTTGTTCTCTATGCAAAAGAGGAAATAGCAATTGAAGGACCCCCCTGGAAGAACTGCTTCGAAGGAAGGAGATGACGGCAGTGATCGGTTGTGGATTAGCCTATGAGATATGCGTCGCCGCAACTCTCAAAGACTCCGCCTGTCTCGGATTCTACACAGGAATCATAGCTGAAGCTAGGTGGGGTTCATCAAAATATGAAAATGTAATATTTTGTTAAGCAAGGGATTGGACAAAGCGAAGATTGCACAGACCAATGAAGAATTTACCCTTCACAATATCGCTATTCTCTCGAAAGTAAGATTTTCCAACACGCACACGTGGGGAGTTGTATTCAGACGGAAACATCATCGCTACTTCGCAGGAAATTGGTACCGATCGAGTGGATTGAGAAGAGGGCGAACGAGCTACTCGCAGATTAAACTTATCTTTAAATACCCTCACTTACATCACGGGTTGTACAAAGCTTACAACCACCCCGAATAAACGTTTCAGAAGATTTCTAGGTCTTGAACAATTTATACCTGTTCTACTAGGATACCATCTTCCTTCCTCGTCATAAATACTTCGAAGTTGAACTGTAACATTCGTTCCGATCCAGCACTCGATACTTTCTACATTCTTCCAGTTCCGATCCGCGTAATCAACACAGTCAAATTGCGAGCGAGATGCCGAAATTTGCTTATTTTTAAACATGTCTCGTAGATAAGCAAAACGTAACTAAAGTGGACCTACCTCGATATATTCCAAAGGAAAATGCTATTTAGATTAAACTTAGATCAAACGAAGCAGAAATTGTGTGGCGATGCATGAAAGTGAAACAGTACCCGGAACAGTTTAGAAGAGAGGGAACAGTTGGGAGAGACGCATGCAGTGGTCAGCAGAGAGAGAGAGGGAATTGAAGGGAGTGACCATTCTCTAGATGCTATATAAGGCCATTTGATGAGTGGACAACACTCCAACATGGTTCGTCTACTCATCTCATTCTGTGCCTTCTGTCTTCTTCTCGTATCTGGGTAAGAGTATATCCGTTCATCTAAGCATTCACCTTGTACTTCCAGTCAATTCTACTCCTTCCAATCATCTCCCTTCCCTTACACCCAATCCCTCTCTCCTCAATTCCAAACCTTCCCCTCACCCGGACCACTCATAGTCCACAAGTCAACGGGGGACACGGAGAAATACGTTATCATCAACCACCCCGAACGATACGATATCACTAGCAATGGAAAGGCTTTCGGATTGTAGATCATGTACATTCTTTGGTTTTGTAAATTATTGTTATCAAGATAAACCACTTGCAACACGAGTGCGCAAAATTTAGTGAAAGTTTATCGAGAGTTGGAAGGGAAATGTCTAGTAGACTATGCAAGTCTTGGGGACGAAGACGGACTCGGTGATGGTCTCGACGGGGTCGACGACCTTCACGGTCTCACGACGAGACTCGCGAACCAGACGACGGGCTTCAGAAGACGAACGGGGAAGGCAGTCGAAGGAGATCTGAAGAGGAACTAAGGTGACGACGGGGACGACGACTTGCCTTCTTCTGCTTGACGTCATCTTCGTTCTCGTACGAGTTACGAGGACACTCGGGGACAGGCTTGGAAGAGAAGCACACGCGGTTCGACTCTTCGATCACTCGCGTCTTCTCGACGGGCTCTGCATTCCAACCTATTCGAGTCCTCCTACCAGACTAACCGATGGTCTCCTTGTCGTTGTGGAAGAGGGGTTCCTCATAGACCTTCTTCGACTTCTTCTCCCACTTGGAATCGAAGATGGATTCCTCTTCGGAGGAGGATGACTCCTCTTCGCGTCCGTAGTTCTTCTTCTCAGAGATGACGTCCTCTTCGATCTCGCATTCCTTGTCTTCCTTCACGAGGTACGAGCGGTGCACTTCCTCGATGTCCTCTGCAATGCTCCTCTCAATACTCCCTAAATCGATACTCCCCCCCCTTCCCCCTTCCCTTACCAGTCTCTTCGTAGTCAGCACGACGCAGTTCGTTAGTCTTGTCTCCGTCGAAGTGTCCGCAGATTCCGCACTGCTTGTTCTTGTACGAGTTGGCCATCTTGATCTGGGTGGTGTATCCATCGAAGACGACGGTGACGTCTTCCATCTCCACGGTCACGAGGTCACGACGGGTCTTGTACACTCCGAACTCCTCCATCCTCTCGTCCTTCTTCACCTCTTCTCCATTCACGATCACCTTGATGTTCTCCCACTCGGGACGCTTCTCCAGCTCGATCATGTGCTTCTTCGAGACGATCTTCATCTTCTTCTCCTCGGAGTTCTTCTCCACCTTCTTCATGAGAATGGCGAAGTTGGGCTTGGAAGAGGAGCAGTCCTTAGCGAGGACGGAATAGCAGGTGGTGAGGGGAGTACGGAGAAGAACGTCGTCGAACGACTTCACCTTACGGGACTCGACACGGCACTCGGCCTTGGAGGACTCGTAGAGGGCCGAAGCGAGAGAAGAGAAGGAACGGATGGGGGAAGAAGGCTGACGACGGATGTTCACGAGACGGAGGGGATAGGGGAGACGAAGGTCACGGATCACTACGGTCTCTCGGGGAGTCTCGATCGAGACGTTGGCGTACTGACGGGTCTCAGGCTCGAGAGTGAGAACTGCACGGATGACACGGGGCTCGTTCTTGGCGTACTCCATCTCAGTGGAGAAGAGGGACGAGCGAGAAACGAGAAGAGAGTAGAGACGGTCGATGAGTTGGAGAGTGACAGGCGACTCGATCTCGTACTTGCTGACAACCTTGTACTGGTTGAGCATCGCCGCCTCCACAAGCATGGAGTACTCCTCGAGGGCAGTCCACTTCTCGTCCGACTTGCGTTCCTTCATCTCGATGGCTCGCTTCATCCACTTCTTCTGCTCAGCATTTTGTTCTCCCTGCACCTTCATGGTCATCTTGTTCTTCTCTTCGCTTCCCCACTCGAAGGAGGCAGTGGCGACCATCTCGCGGTGCTTCTGCTCGAGAAGCTCTTCGAGAGACTCGGGCATCTCGGGGTACAGAACCTCGACCTGCGACGTCAGCTTCCAGTTCTTGCGTTCCTCCATAACGGGCGTACGCTCAGCGTCCATCTCGAAAGTGCAGTGTCTCATCTGTTCATCGCAGACGGTTCTCAATTCCATCTCAGCCTTGCGTTCCTTACGTCCTCCAGCAGAGGTGATCATAGCAGAGACACGGTGCGAGTATCCCTTTCCAGCCTTGTTGTATGACTTGACGTACTTGGAGAAGGCTCCACGACGTTCCTTTTCTTCCTCTTCATACTCAGGGTACTCCTCAACCTTGAAGTGGTCGTCCTTCTCGTCTTCGAAGAACTTCTCCATCTTGGGTCCTTCCATCTTCTTCTCCTCGTTGAAGTTCTCCATCTCCATCTTCAGCTTGTACTCCTTGGGAGTCTCTTCGGTCTTCTCGAAGTTGATCTCGACGTTGTTCTCTCCGATGAGGAGGGCAGAGGGCAGCTCTTCCATTCCACGTTCGAAGATGTGTCCGTGAGAGTGTCCGACAACGTTGATCTTGATTCCGGTCGACTTCTCGAAGAACGAGTGGTCGATATTGCGGAGGATGCCATCGAGTTGGTCAACGAAGATGGTCTTCTCAAGAGACTCAACGTAGGTTCGAGTCTCCTTGGGCCAGACACGCATGAAGGAAACGGGACGAGAGGAGAGCTGAATGAGACGGCGGTCCTGCTGGGGAATGCGAACGATGGTCTGCATCTCCCACTTCTTCTCCCAGTTCATCTCGAAGACGACGTCGACGGGGATGTTGGCCTGGACGGAGTGGAGGAGCTTGATTCCGAAGTTGGCGAGGGGCGAGAGGACCTCGACCTTGGTGATGTGAGTAGAGGCCATGGACGGGCGCGTCTCCAGACGAAGACGCATTCCCTCGAAGGACTTTCCGTTCTTGGGGGAGATCTCAGCCTGGACGAGACCCTCTGCACGGATAACAGTGGGCATCTTGGAGGAGTAGACGAGGGGAGTTCCGGCAGAAGTGATGATCTGCCTGGTTCGCTCGTAGATGAAGGTTGAGAAAGTGGACTGGAAGCGGTATCCCTTGGCAAGGAACTGCTCGATCTCTCCAAGCTCAATACGGCCGTTCTTGATAATGGACTTGATAGCATCAGGGATGACTTGCTCATCGATGGGAAGGACAGCGTAGTCCAGATCACGGAAGCGGATGTACACGAGGGCATGGGGGTCCTGCTCGCTCTGACGACGCATCTTGATCGACAGCTTGTTGAAGAGGTTCTCGAGGAACTCGGTGGGGCGGAAGGAGCTCGAAGCAGCTCGCTTGCCACGGACAATCACCCCTTCCAGTCCCTTCTCGTCAACCTTCTCAAGGAACTTGTATACGGCCGAGTCGAGGTTCTGCTGCGAGAATCCGAGTTGAGCGAGGTACTTGTTCCATTGGCCGGCGAAGTTGGTCTCGAAGGTGCTCATGAGCTCCTTGGGAAGGATCGAGTCGTTGGAGAAGACGGCAGCCCAGTTGAGAGTGGCTCCAGAGCGGAGTTCCTCCGAGTGCCAGTTGTAGTGCTTGTAGCGAGAGTCAAGGAGCTTTCCAGGCTGGAGACGGATGAGCTTGAGAGAGGCCTTGATGTCCTCAGCCATACGCTTCTCGCAGGGAATCTCCGAACGAGAGAGCTGAACGAGGGCCGAGTGGATGAAGTTGTAGACCTGCTGAGAGGGCTCCCTCTTCAGGTGTTCCACGATCTGGTCGATCACGGCACGTTCGGGGACAGTCTGCATGAGTTGGTGGAAGGCAGACAAACGCACTTCCGGCTTCTCCTTCTGGTCCTTCACCACGGGGAGAAGGACAGACTGCAGCTTGCGGGGCATGAGGGAACGGAGCTTGCGAAGGGCATCGATGGCTTGGATGCGGACGGTCGGCTCTTCCTCGGACTTCTTGATCATCTGCTCAAGAGGGAAGACCGAAAGGTCGAGTCCGGCGTTCGCGATGGTCTTGAGGGCCAGGACCTTCTCGTAGCGAGTGTTCGTTCCCTCGAAGAGCTCGAACATCTCCTTGACGTACTTCTCCTTCAGTTGACGAGGGCACTTCTTCTCCTCAGATTCGAGGGCGAACTTGTCACGCTGTTCTCCACAGAGTCCGTTGACGAGAGCTCCAACGGTAAGCCAGCAGGACTGACGTTCGATGGGACGGTCGGACTGTTCCTTGCAGAGGGAGACGACGTTGTTGATCATCTTCTCCGAGGGGACGCGAATGTTGGTGAGCTGTTTGAAGATAAGGGCGGACTTGACAGCGGGGATCTGCTTCGACTTCATCTTCTCGACGAGGTGCTCGACGGTGTTGAAGGTTCCGGCAAGAGCGAGGGCGTCGTTGATGATGTCCCTCATGTGCTGACGGGTCTTTCCATCGTGTTCCTCCGACTCGCACACTTCCTTGTGCACACGACGGAGTTCCTCCTTGGTGGCCATGCGAAGAACGCGAACGAGACGGGCCATCTCGTGCGTGGAAGACATGTCCACTCCCTTCTCTTCAGTCTCGCTCTTCGAGATGATCGACTTGACCAGACGCTCGACGACCTCCGGCTTGTTCTTCACCTCACTGTAGGGGGAGCTACGGAGGACAGACTCGTCTCCGAGAGCCATGAACTTCTCCTCGTTCTTCTCCCATTCGTCGTCGTACAGGAGACTCTCCTTCTTCTCCGACTTGGGGGCAACAATGCGGGATTCCTGTTGGGAGATGTGAGTGAGACGAAGGTCGGTGAGGATCGTGGTGGTGAAGAAGGTCTCCTTCTCGTTCATCGGCATGTACTGGTAGATGGAACGGAGTTCGACGTCGCGGATGAGGAATCGGGAAGGTTCTCCGCGAAGACGGAAGTTGAGGACAGTGGACGACTCGATGTTCCTCTCTTCTCCCTTGTACTTGTTCTCGCACGAATGGCACTCGTCTCCGAAGCGGAAGCTGTATCTCATTCCCATGCGCTTCTCGCACTTCTCGAAGTTGATGGACTTGGTGACGCGGATCTCAGCCTGTTTTTTGTCTCCCTCGGGGACGACCGTGTACATGGTCATGCAGTCACCCTCGATCGTACGCTGCAAGTTCCGGAATAATTACGTAGGATCAGCGTTTACCCGAAATTCGCCTTATCTCAGGCTGGGTTTTGAATAAAGAAATGAAAGCCGAAATTGGATTTGGATTGCTTAAACTGTATTTGCTAGGCCTCAGAAGCGGTGAAGAAGGTTACCTCAGGAGCAGTGAAGAAGGTCTCGGTGTCCTTGCTGGTCTCACGGTCGAGAGCGGTCTCGTAGGTGTTCTTCTGGTTGACGTTCACCTTCAATCCATCCAATCCCTCTCCATTTCCCTCCTCTTCTCTACCTGGAGCATGTTGAGTACAGCTCTCTTCAGGTTCCTGCTCCACGTGATGTCTTCCTTGTCGAATTCGATCTCGGAGACCATTCCTTGCTCGTAGCGGAAACGAACGGGAAGAAGAAGAGTGCGCATGTTCTCCTGAACTCTCCCTGAACTCTCAGCTCTTCGTCGGCTCATACCTCAGACAGTTCGACCTCCTCGAAGAGTTCGAAGGGCTGCATGAGCTTGGAGTCGATCTGCAGTTGAGCGGAAGCGACGCGGATCTTGTCGACACGGAGAAGGGCAGTGGTGGAGTCGGAGAAGGACAGGGCTACTTGCAGCTGGGCACGACTGTTCGATCCCTCTGATCCAGGCACGGGCAGACCGTGAGCAGTCTGATCGGATTGTAAACAGAGTAGGATAGGGATGGCATACCTGGGTGTTGAGGAGGAAACGGTACTCATAACCGGGCTGGAATTGGTTATGCTCCTTGATGGAGTCCGACCTCTTCAGTTCCCAGTCGACTGACGAACGAGCGGCGAAGGCCGACACGACAAGAGCACACACGAATACGAGACGCATCCTGTCGAATGGTGGAGGGGGAGGGGGGAGGGGGCTTATATACGCAGTCATGGGCAAGACTCCAAGGAGGACACGTCAATCCGGAGGGGGAATGTCAGTCAACCTTGCGCGATCTTCCCATTTGAAGGGAGGGAGTGAAGGGGACGAGAGACGCAGACGAGGAAGGAGTGCCAATCAGACAGCTGTGAGTGGCAGCACTGATACGGTCATGATAACCAGCCTCCTTTAACCTCATATCACACGCTTCACTTTTGGAAACACTACAAAGTTAAGCATTATTGTAGGTTCACGTATGGAGAAGGTCTTGAGAATGGTTTCATGTCTTATCTGTAGTAAGTATCATTACTTTATCTTTCTGCGTCTTGGGTGCTGTTCTATAGTGTTGACCATAGATAAAAAATTCCTAGAACCGGATCATTTCGTAAGCCTCGATTAAAGATAGTACCCATTTCAACAGTTATTCATAGAGCTGATGATGTACACGTTTATCAAGCTATAAAAGAGATCAAAGTTAGATACAATTGTGGATGATATGAAAAATGAGATTACCGTGCGCCATTTTTGCACGATAGAGTGGAATGGTCCAGATGGTAGCCTTGCTTGACAGCACATTGGTAATGTACATGCTTTCCCCCATCAACTGAGATAGAGGAACCGGGGAGATGGCATACACTGCATATCTGAGTGCAGAGACTCATTTTAGCGAAATCCATTGTTTCGCGCAGAGAACAGAAGCAATAATAATACACATGAAAGCGACAATTGACAAAGAATTCAAGTCTTACCGTATGATTGGAATAAACAACGGTATTATTTCATTTTTTGAAAAGAAGAAACACTTTTTATTCCTTTTTCCCATCAAAACAGTTTACTAAGACTTCATTTTATAGATAGCTCTTCTTCTCATTCTCTAAAATGAGAAAAAGTACCATACCAGCATACTGTAGGGACTACCGTACCTGTGACCAGAAGAGTGGGAGTTTCTCTTGCAGGTTAGCTAGTTGATTTCCCTGAGAAAAAAAGAAAGGTGACTGAACGTCGAGAGAGGAAAACCTGCATGTGAACATCAGGAGCCCATAGAGCACAGTCTCCATGAAACCACACATCAATTGTATACGGCTCCTTCGACATCTAAAAGTAGCATTTCCGAGATGAACCATTCTTATACTAATTCTTCTCACCTTGGCCGGTTTCTTAGCTAGGAAATCAGGCCAACAGTTATCTGTGATCTTGATGTAATACGGACCGAAAAGATCTCCAAGTGGTTCACGGGAACTTCGACCATGACACAATGCACACTTCCACGCACTTGGAACAGCCTCTGTTTGTTGATCGATCTACAAATAGACTTGCTAACTACGAACTACACTAATAAATACCTGATACATCTTATTAGCCTGAAGTTCTTCCGCCCTTTCAATGACATTATCGTGAGAATCGGGATTGACGACTTTCGCGTTATTGGAATCGCCAAGCTAAAAGGGGCGAATTGCAAAATAGATGCAATTTGACCGACCTTGAGAACGGCTCGTTCCTGCTCTCGCTTCTTATTCTTCGAGAATCGCTGTTGCAACTGTTGAGAGATGTTCTTGCGTTCCTCTGATCGTTAACGTCCTTCAGAGAGAGGATACCGTATACCTACCGTAGTCGTCGTCTATTTTCCTTTTCTTAACTTTTCTCTTCTTCTTCGCCGCTTGCTTCTTCACTTCACTAACGTCAGGCTTCTCATCAAGTCCTTCTTCAACTTCAGTCTTTTCTCCTGTAGATACTCGGGGAACTTTAGCCCGTGTCATCTGCAAATTTTGATTCGATGATTCGATTATTCAAAGATTTTTCTGCTATGAAAACGCAAAACAATAGCGATTTGACTATTACAGGCAAAAAAATGTTTTCAAAAAATTTCCAAAAAAGAAAACGCGCAATTATTTACGTGACTGATTTTTCTACACACGGTTAAATTACGGTATGATAATGAAACACGCCTTCCAATTTATTGGCGCGGATGATTATTATTAGCGCATTTGTGGTGTGAGAAGGTATTAAAATTTTGTATGCAGTTTTTCACGTTGTATTGTTTCATTCTTTCTCTTTAATCGTTTCATGTTAATGGTACAGTGAAACTGTCTGTGTAACTCTTGATTGCAGGATGGTCAATACGGTAGGATGTTCCATTGGACATACCGAAGGCCCTTCTGTCAGTTTCCCGCCCGATCCGAAGATGGAGGACACCCTTCCGACCAACGTTTCCACCACCGTTCCTGTCGAGACTCACGTGGTCAATGCCGATACAGAAGGCTCGATCGCATCTCCGAGTTCGGATGACTGGCTTCCTCCAAATGTTAGTCTCAATAAATACTTCTTGATGCTACTCTCTATGTTGTTCAGCGCGATGTGGATCGGAAGAGGGAGACGGTTATGCGAATGTTCTCAACAGGAGCACGTCCTCTGGAGATTCTCAATCACGTGTTCCCCAGCATACGAGTTAGTTCGAATAAGCTCCGAGGTACGAAAGAGATGTTGGTGAATCGGATTAGAAACTGTTTTAGATGAGGACATACTCATGCTGCTTGAAGAACTGATCGATAAACCTCCGAAACGAGCGAAACTCTATGAGTACAACACCTTTGCGGATGCGGTTCAACTATTCAAGTCCGTAGATTTTCATTTTTAATGATATAAGGTCAAAAATTACTAGTTTCGTAGAAACGAAGAAATATAATCGCTTATAAAAAGTAAATCGTAAAACGATTTATGGGAGAATACTCTACACTCTATAGTAATCTATAATCTGTTCATGACTTCAGTTGTTTTCCTTCAGAAACTCGAAGCGCGTGCTGATTTTGACAGGAGCAGGCGTTTCTGTATCATGCGGAATCCCCGATTTTCGAAGCAAGGTAGATAGATTTGGTGTGTTCATCTTCTTCCGTACTCCTCAGGATGGAATCTATGCTCGATTGCACATTTCGTTCCCTGATCTTCCCGATCCCGCAGCGATGTTCGATATTCACTACTTTAGATCCAATCCCAAGCCTTTCTATGACTTTGCTCAGGTTTGTACACACCCAGTACAATAGTCGAAATTCTCTTTTCAGGAAATTTTCCCCGGTGCCTTCGAGCCTTCGTTTTCTCACAAATTCATCGCTCACCTGGAGAAGAAGGGGCAGTTGTTGAGGAATTACACACAGAATATCGATACTTTGGAAAAAGTGGCAGGAATTGAAAGAGTCATCGAATGCCATGGTATGTTGTATACAGTACTCCTTTGTTCACATTTTTATTAATGATCTGGTAAATATCTCTGGGTTATTGTATGTATCATAGGATAAATTACAGGTTCGTTTTCATCGGCAACGTGTTTGGAGTGCAAGAGGAAGTACTCACCCGATGACATACGGCAAGCAGTTCTCAAGAAGGTATTTTACCTTTTTTACTTTCATATTATTAGTTATCCGTATGAAGATCGTTCAATATGGTGCTGCATTTGAATTCTCCTATGTCATGTTATTCATATATTGAGGAGGTAGCGATGTGCGCGTCCCCCGATTGTAAAGGAGTCATCAAGCCGGATATTGTCTTCTTCGGAGAGGGATTGCATGAAGATTTCCATCGCCAGATGTCCATAGACAAGGACGAGCCGGACCTGCTTGTAGTCATCGGTTGGTTACCCCCACCCCTCACCCCACCGTAACCCTTCAGGGTCGTCTCTCAAAGTTCGTCCAGTCTCACTTATCCCGTTGTCCATTCCTCCTTCCGTTCCACAAATACTCATCAACCGAGAGACTATTCCTCACTATACTCCGGATATCGAATTGTTGGGAAATTGCGATGAGATAATACGGTATGTTTATGTGATTGCAGTCTCTTGTCCATATTTTGAACATGAACGTAGTGCTGATTTATGGCGGTTAAGGGAGATAGCCCTGTCGATGGGTGAAGAAGACTTCGTTATTAACTACGATAAAGCTCATGGCAGAGACCCAAGTCTGTCTACAGTAAGACATACACTCATTCCGCGATCTTCCTTTGATACGGTAAGTCATTTTAGCTTGTGTGTGTTTCGGAATCATCTTATGAGTTTTGTATTTGCAGATGTTCAGTGAGATTGATGCAGAGCAACTGGAAAAGATGAAAGAAGAAGAAGAGAAAACTGAGAATGCGACTGACTCGAATGGGGACAAACCAGTTGAGCCTGTTAGTTGTTTTTTTGCCTTTTCTCTCCCTCCTTCCACCGTACTATAAGTTTGACCTTATGAAGGCTCTTTTCAGTCTGCATTACAAGAGGAAGACACACCAAGTGCTAAGAGAGCAAGGCTGGAGTCCAGTGATCTGAAGGTATTATTTAGGGAGGGCAGCGTCCAAAACGAAGCTTATTTTAGCGGGGTGATTGTAGTCTAGGTCTGACTGTCGGGATTCCAAAAAGCACAAGAAAAGTCGTTAAGACATTATGCAAGCCTACGCAACCAGAAAAAACGAGACCCTAGAAGCGTGAACCGAAACCCTGATTCTGATTTCCGGAACCGGAAATATTGGCAATTTAGGAGTAGACTAGGTCAGAGTCATGCCAGAAATTACGGTAGTTGTAAGGCAAAACTCATCCACAACCGGCGTTTTTTGCGCTCTCCTTAATTTTTGCATTTACTGTGTTCCCTAGCTCAAAAACTGTTGAATAACATCAAAATCAGAGCACAAAAAATCGCTCAATTTACGTTTTTCAACTTTGAGCAGTTACTTCTCGTGCAGCTTTTGGAGACAATCAACGTTTTAATATTTTTATATAGTTTGATGCTTTTAGCACACGACCCCATCAACAGAAATTGAATATTAAAGCAATATTACGGTGAAATTAATTTCCAGACGGTGATCACTTTGGCACCTCTTAACTACGGTAGCTTCAGACCGACCGTTCGTAGCGAAAACGGAACGATTTATTCGTAGGGTTGCCCTCCCTAATATTATTCTCGTTTTTTTAACTCTCAGAGAATTAAAAAATAGTTTATTTTGCAGTCCTTCTATTCGATGAGATACATAAATATCGAAAGTCATCTACCCGAGAATTCCTTCTTTGAGGTATGCTTTGTAACTATTACTTTATTGCTTTCTGAAATAATTTTTCTCACTTTTCAAAATTTTATGTGCCTTCTCTTCATTTATAAAAAGATTATATAAAACAATGATGGTTTTTGAGGTGAGTACGAATCAGTATGTGTTCCGTGGAGCTGAGATGTACATGGATATGGACACAAAGGTCCTCTGTCAACCTCCAACAAGGTGCGCTTTTATATATTTATCGACATGCTTGTGCATGAGACGGGACAGGAAAGGGTGTGAGAGTGCTTCCAAGACGTGAGGTTGAGAAGTGAATGATCGATAGGTCGGGGGGGGGGG
>LS818975.1:488999-503455 GCA_900490955.1 Micoletzkya japonica
GATGGATAGTCACTAGCAAGTAATCGACAACGGAATGAATCGGTTGAAGGTGCAGAAATAATGTGAGCAGGAAGCTGCCTAAACCATCTAGCTACTCTAACGGGGAAGGAGTGATATCGGGGGTTCTTACGGCTAAACTCTACATGGATGCTAAAGTGCGCGGCTCTGCCACTAGATGGACGAAACGTGAAGAAATTAGAGCGTCTCAAATTCAGCTCTCCTTGCATGATCTTACTCGCTATGACCAAGTCATGTACTACTCTCCTCTCACAAAGAGGCCGCAGATTTAGTGCTCGCAATCGATCGACATAGTCAGGAATAGAGGAGGAATGAGGATAACAGCGAAGGAAAACGATACGAGTGAATAGTCGTTGAATACTCTCTAACTTATTAATATCTTTAGCATTTACGGGATTCCAAAAGGGAGAACCGAATTCAAGGTGAGGCAAGATATAGGTCTTGAACAATTTGACAAGAAGACTAGGAGAATTAAGGGTGACCGATTTAAGAACAGCGAATAGGGCAGAACGAGAACGGGATACACGGTCATCTGCTGAAGGGGATCTACTCATTGATGAACTAAATTGCACGCCTAGATCATGAATATGAGGTACTGTAGGGAGTGGAATGGAATCGATAGAGAGAGCAGGAGAGGGAAGGGGGCCGAGGTGGACATGGGAACATTTGGAAGTAGATAGGGAGAGTTGGTGAGAGGAACACCATGAATGGAGGGAATCGAGACACGATTGGAAAGTAGAGGTAAGGGGGATACGAGAAGAGGGGTCATACGAGATATACAATTTGAGATCGTCCGCATATGCTTGGATATGAACAGTAGGGAAGTGGAGAGAGAAGTATCGGGAAAGATCGGAGAGGTAAAGGGTGAAGAGAATAGGGCCAAGGACCGATCCTTGAGGGACACCAGAGAGTACAGGTAAAGGGGAGGAACGGACGGAATCTAGTATGACTGACAAGGAGATGGTCTGACCTCGCGGAAAGGGATTCAAATGAGACATGTACCATTCGAAAGAGCGTCAAAAACGGAGTAGAAAACGATGTTCAATTTTTGCGGAGGACGTATCTAGAGCGAATTAATCGTCATTTTCTGGAAGTATGGGTCCGCCATTGCGCCGCTTCCTCTTGTGAGGCGTCGCCTGCAGCAGGCTGTCAGCAGTCGTCGGTAGCGCAACAGGTAAGAGGTCGGTCTGGACTGGGAGGGTAATGGGTTCGAACCCCATCCCGTGCAAACTTTTTGCACATTTTTCCACAAGTCCCGGACTTGTGATTTTTTCAAGATTTTTACAAATTTCAAATTTTACCAAAACTTCTTGCCTCGTACCTGGAAGTGATTTAGAGCTATAATCATGGCCACAGCAATGTCTCTTCCTGCTATCAACAAAGATGCGTATCTCATATCAATTCTACTTACAGGATCTGTCATTGGTAGTAGGGGCATCAGATAAGGAAAAGGTGAGGGGAAAATCCGGAAAAATTACAAGTCCGTTACTTGTGGAAAAATGTGCAAAAAGTTTGCACGGGATGGGGTTCGAACCCATTACCCTCCCAGTCCAGACCGACCTCTTACCTGTTGCGCTACCGACGACTGCTGACAGCCTGCTGCAGGCGACGCCTCACAAGAGGAAGCGGCGCAATGGCGGACCCCTACTTCAAGAAAATGACGATTATCTCGCTCTATATACGTTCTCCGCAAAAATTGAACATCGTTTTCTACTCCGTTTTTGACGCTCTTTCGAATGGTACATGTCTCATTTGAATCCCTTTCCGCGAGGTCAGACCATCTCCTTGTGAGAAGACACGAGATGAGAGATAAGAGGACAACCAAGACACGAGAGGACCCGAGATACCGTAATGAGAGCAAGCATGAATGAGTTTAGAGTGGGGTACGGTATCGAAGGCATGTGAGAAATCAAGATACACAATGTCGACTGACTGGTTGAAAGAGATCGCACGAGACCAGTCATTCTCACAATCAAGTAGATTTTGTACTTTTTTACATTTTTGCGATCATATAACGTATGATAAAGAGAACTTTTCCTATTTTCATGTAAAATGTCGTGCTAGAACAAATCCGGTAATCGATGACTTTTCCCGTTGAAGGTATACGGGAAATGAGTCGGATTCGTCGGATGATTGTGACGACTGCGAGGACGACTACGATCCCCCGTCTCACTCTTGTTCCGAACCCGCCGTGAGTCCTTCTCACTTATTAGTCCATGGGCGTATTCATGCCTAATTGTTGACAAAGAGATGAGAATGTCGTGCTAGAACAAGCTGTTGTTGGCGATGGAGATTTGCATTACTTCAAAAAAATCTAAAAACTTGAATCCGGTTAAAGATCATTGTGGTCTCTTCTAGTTACCACGTTAGAATAATGAGCGATAAAAAGAATTTCATTCTTCTGGCTCTTCAGAATGAAGGCGATGAGGCTAAACAAATGGCCAAGTTGTAAATTTATTTATTGTACCACCAAAATCGTTACATTTTGAAAGGATTTTTTTAAACAAAGTTCAAAGCTGGATAAAAGTAATACTATCACAAAAGTAATTCCTTCAAACCCTCCCATTCTGCTGTGCGGAACGATTTCCTGACTGCGAGGTGTGCGATTAGCGTACTAATTGTAAGCGCGAGAAGACTTGCCCTCCCCAAGAGTGCCCATTCAGCGCGCGTCTTCCCCCGAGTGTCGCTCAGAACGAAGTAGTTCGTGTCTTCCCTCCCTCGACACCGAGTCCCTTGTTCCCGCGCGAATCCTTCGATGCAGTGTTCTCGAGGGAGACGAGGACGTCCATTTCATTAGCTGAACCCCGGTCATCTCCTCCTTCCCTCTCCCCCCCCCCTCACCCCCTCATCATCCTCTTACATATTCCCCGTATCTTCCCTGGTTGTCCGTTGCCCAGTTTCAATCACCACATTATCATTTCAACCGTTCGCATGGCAGGTTTCCTTTCACATTGCCAAACATGAAATGTGCACGCTTCAAGTAATTCTCGTCAAATGGATTATTGTTGTCTTATGTAATTTTCCCATTTCTTGGCTCTTTTTGTATCTTGTTAAGCATTTATTACGTTTACATACATAATATGGCCGTTTTAGAGCACCTGTACATTATGAATGTTTTACAGTAACTGTGCAGAGAAAGTTTGATGTTTGTGCAATAACTACCAGAAGTGTGATCAGTTGGTCGGAAGTGTAGTGCTGTAGTCTCTTTCGATCTATCGATGGGCACTCGACCGGCTGACAGTTTTATATGGGCTGTGGCTACAGCGGCATATCAAATAGAAGGAGGATTCGAAGACGACGGTAGGTTGGTAAGAGCGAGGGAGAAGAGTGGCTGTATAAGGAAGAGGACGAAGTTTGTGGGATGCGATTCGAAGAGAGGAAGGAAGGATCAAGGACGGGTCTCATCATTCATTGTCTGTCGAAGGACGGTACAAGTGGAAGGAGGATGTGCAACTCATCAAGGATCTGGGAGTAACGATATTCGGGTATCCGGATACACTAATGCTATACAGGTGTCTCACTACCGCTTCTCTGTTGATTGGTGCCGTGTGATGCATGATGAAAGGACAAGGAACACCGAGGGAATGAACTACTATAAGCAGTTGTGCAAGGAGTTGCACTTGCACGGAATCAAATGCATCGTAAGGAAATGGAAGAGTTAAAGCCGATGTGAAAGTTGAGGTTACTCTCTTTCATGCGGATATTCCTCTTCGTTTGTACGAAGAAGGAAGTTTCCTTAGAGAAGGAATTGTCCAAGATTTCACTAACTTCGCTCGGTATTGTTTCGAAGAACTTGGTGAATGGGTACGTGTTTTTACAGATATGAATGATAATGACGCTCCCAGAACTCAATTGCCGGTGAAAAAACTTTAACATTTAGTTAAGGTATCGCATTGGTTTACGTTCAATGAGCCTCGTATGCACGTATGGTCTGGAATTGTAAAAGTACATGGCGAACCGTATCATAATCTCAATTTGGATTATCAGGTTTACAAAGATGACAATTGGCAAGTCTCCTCCTGACAATGAGTTCAGAAGTTCGTTGGCAATATTCCTCTTGAAAATGCTCTTCTCATTGCTACACGGCATATTCTTCTCAGCCATGCCTCAGTGTATCATCTCTTCCACGATGAGTTTCGTAAGTGCTGTCATTCCGTTCAAATATATGCACTTAATCCATCTTTACTTCTCTCGTTTCTCGTATTCATTTTCATTTAGATCATCTTCATGGGAAAGTCGGTATTATTCTTGGAGGTCCATTGTGTACAACTTTGTCAAGCGACGAGGTATTTCAATTCTGTGATTCGCGATTACGTATCATGTACTACAGGACAGCAAAGAAGAATTGATTAAACGCGTGATGGGATGTCTATTCTTCCTCTTCATTCATCCATTGCTCTCAAAGGAGACAGATTGGCCTCTCGAAGCTAAATCTTTCTTTGGAGATCGTCTTCCGGTGTTTACAATGCAAGACAAACAAGCACTGAAAGGTTTGCTTAGCTTTATTCATTGTGTTAATTTGTTCAATAAGTGTTCATAAGATTCACGCCGTAGGTTCTGTGGATGTCATTGGTCTCAACTATTACTGTCCTATGGTTATTCAAGACGGAAGTGGTCCTTCCTTCGCGGAACAACTCCTACATTTCAAGATAATAGAAGAGGATGGATACGAGCGGTATTTTGTGGTCGCGACTCGATTGACTTGTTCTTCTTCATTCAGTATCTCCGGCCCCTCATCATGGCTTCGATTCTGTCCCGAGGGACTCGTCCTCTTCATCGAAACAATACAAAGTCGCTACGGCCAAGTGCCTATCCTCATCACTGGTTAGTGTCCCTCTTTCTTTCTCTAACATTCTACACTCCCGTTCTCTTTCAACTATCTCAATGTATGCCTTTTGTTTCTCCCTATTTCTCCTAATGTTTTCAGAGAACGGATGCGCTGATCTTCCTGGACAGTCAACGTTAGATGATGACCACAGAATTCGCTATATAGAAGGACATTTGAGAGCAGTTGGAGAGGGTATAGCTCATGGAAAAGGTCATGAATGGTTATGAAATAGTTTAGCACGTGGAAGAGGTGCAGTCGTCGAAGGATACACTGCATGGTCTCTATTGGACAATTTAGAGTGGGATGACGGATTCGAGGTTCGATTCGGATTGCACAAAGTGCATCTCAATTCTAAAGACAAGCGACGCGAGCCTAAAAAGAGTGCAGGATTCTACAGACACACGGTGTCGTCCCTCCCACAGGGTCCCCTTCCAGATTCTTTCCTCCCAATTCCCCTTCCTCGTCCTGTTACATCCCTTCCTTCCCACTAGCCCCCCTCGTTAGGAATTATCCCTTCCTCCTTCTTCTTGTTCCTCAGTGTTGGTGTAGAGAAAGGTTTGAGACTTGTCTTCTTCTCACAACACTCCAATGAGACCCGAATGAGATTTGTGCAAAGTGGACACCGGAGAGAAATGGAGAAATAAGGGAGGAACGAAGGAAAGAAAGGCGAGGAGAGTAGATAGTGACGTAATCTAAACAATCACAAAGCGAGAAACACGTAGGATGCAACCGTATACAGGGACTATAAACTGGTCTTATGAGGGGGGACTGTGGATGGGGAAGAAGTCTCCTCCCGCGTCTCTTCCCACTCTTCCTTCTTCCTTCGTAGTCTTCCATTACTACTCCGTGTCGTCGAGTGCTTGCTTCTTTTAGTTGACAATTCTTCCACTTTCTCATAACTGAATTGATTGATTAGTACAAACGAGAATTAAGGGCAACTTACTGTTGTCCTATGATTGAAACAAGAAGGCGGTGAAAGGCTTGACGATATTTTTGTGAATATGCAATGTAGATGAGAGGATTGAGCGACGAGGAAAGAAGAGATAACCACTAAAGATCGTATGATTTCGTGTTGGAACGATATAATTCAACATACTTGGAAGAAAGGGCGAAGAACTGTTGATGCTATTAGGAAAAGTGTGGAAGTCTGGTCAGCTATGAAGAAGAAATAAACGTATATCGCTGAATGAAGACATAAACAACATCAACCACCTACTTTTCAAAATAAGACAATTTTACACCAAGTCTCTACTTACTGTAAAGAGGAAACCAGCAAAGGGCAAATACAACGATAACAGTCAACATCATGTGAGCGACACGTAGTTTGATGCGCTCGTCTCTCATCTGAAAAATGTATTGGAGGGAGAAATTAAATATTGAATATACCTGAGCATCGACAGCGAGGGACCGATGAGTGGAAACTCGAATGAAGATAAGCGTATAACTGATTGAGATGAGGAGAAACGGAACAAGCTAAGAATATACATTTTATTTAAAGGTAAAGAAATTCTTACAAAAGCAAGGATGAGATTGACCACTACAAAGTGGAGCTTTTCATCAACTTCAGAGAAGCAGAGTTTGTATGATATTGTGGCGTTGGATTCAGTAGTGAAGTTGTAGACGACCTCAACATTCAAGCTATCTCAGTGCCATAATGTCCATCCCATGCCAGTCTGTCTGTGTTCATGCTTGTATAATTGTAAGCCAGACGCCTCCGTGTCGTCTCTATTCTCACTTGGTTGTAGTAGAATAGATTGGGTGCAGCGAGCGCCCCCGAAAGCAGCCAGATGCATGCGATGACGTACAGAGTGTATGCCGAGTCCCACAAAGTGTATCTAAATCCATGCATTCCCATACGATGCCTCTATTTCTTCCCGAAGTGTTCTGTTATTCAAATCTGTTCCATCTCAGAATGGCATACTCAGACGCCTTATGGCCATTTCTACTTGAGCATTTTCCTCAAGTGACTCAGTTCAGGCATCTCTATGTCGTAGATTTGGCTAATCACGTTCTCCTTGCCTTCGTGTAATGCGTATAACTGGCTTGCTTCCTAACCCCCTTATAATATTGATCAATTTCGAAGTTGTCGACATCTTTGAGGATGTCTTCTCAATGGAAGAATGAAGGTATGAAATGCACTAAGCAAATGAATGGGGCTTACTTGAGTGTATAGCATATGGCAAAGAAACGGTCAGAAGTAACAGCTACAAGAGTGTAGATCGAGGCGCAGCTTGTCGTAGAGTTAATCCATGTCGACCATTTGCACATGATAGCTCCGAGTTGCCATTCTTAAATAATTGTTGCTTTGAGTATTCGCTTACTCGTATAGCATCCCCGTTTATGCTAACAGAGGTTGTGCTCGGTTCGCGATAGTTAAAATACGCGTTCTCGTTTACTCGCTTTGCTCTGTCCTTCGCAAGCTCGCCTCATCTTCCTTTTCCATTTCTATTTACAGCGTGAGGTTACCCTATTATTCAGTTTGTCTTCAGTGCTTGAGAAGAGGACTAAAACACGTCGACTGAACCTGTGAGGATATTGTTGAGTAGAGTAGTTGGGAGACAGAAGAGAATGATGAGTAAATCTGCACTAGCGAGAGAAGAGATGAGGTAGTCTGTTGTTGTACGAAGTTGACGGTTCAGTACAACGGCCAACACTTAAATGTATCCCTTACTTACTCAGACAGTTTCATGATTAAGGCCACCAAGCACGGAATACCAAATTGGCCAATACACTCAATTTGCGTAAGGCAGAAGACAGGTTAGGTTTGGTAGTGATTATATGCATGGTGCAAGGTATTTGATTACGCGACATGCAAAGGCCACAAAAGAGGATGTGCATTAAAAGGGGAGGATTTAGACTTGAAGCTATTTAGCAAAGGAAATGCGACCAGATTCATTTGCGTTAGAGATTTTTCATAGGTGCCAGACACACCACAAAATACTGCACGAATAAACAATCTGCAGTATTCGCTTTCGTGTGAGCGAAGCGATGAGTTAGGATGTCTCACATGGTGAATAGATCTAGTACGCCCGAAGTGGATTCCAGTGAAGTGAGGGGAACGAGAGCAGCAGATCAAACGGAACTGTTCAATCGAAGGAGACTCACCGACGAAAGTATTACCGAGGAGACCGGCGATGAAGACGAGAGAATAGAAGACAGTGTACAGAGCCGTCTATGAAATCAAACCCTTTAATACTTCCGCTTAATCTTTGGGCACAAAGGGAAAGATTTCGAAGAAGAACACGCTACGTTAGTTGGCATAGCAGCATTTACCGTACCAATTGTGCAGGGTGACGAAAGAATCCGAGTGATTCTTCTTCTTCTTCGCTTGACATCGATATCTATCGCATATTAGAAGGAAACGTCCTCCTAAATGGCAATTCAGAAGAGGAAGTATTCCGGCGACATATAAAACACGAAAATATTGCTGAACAGGTAAAAGTAGGAGTGAAAAGACGACAGAAAGCTTTGGTGAATAGCTGTATACAGTGTCTGTCGACAAGTGCTCAACCATTCTATTCCACAAAATAATCGTCTCGGTAAACGGGGGAGTCGAACCTAAGAAGAAGTGAGAATAGAGGAAGGGAAGGATAGGAGGGGTAAGAGGGAAGTGAAGGAGGGGAGGGATAGGGACTGGAGAAAGGAAGATCGACGAATGGAGTGAGGGGGGTGAGGGAGGAAGCGAAGGCAGGATGAGAGGGGGAGGGGAGGGGCTAGATGCACGATTAACATAAACAGTCGAGAGGACACAATGTAGGAGGGGGCTTCCTTAGAATGGGAAGGACGCTCAATGCAAACATGAATACACGGACGACCACTTCGCTTCATATTTATAACCTCCAACAATAGACAATGTATATGAAGTGAAAGGAGACTACGCTGTTACTTGTCTTTTCAGCATTCTCTGATACATCGTTCATCTGCTAGAGTTCCTTTGTAGTTGTATCTCGTCAGTGTTGAGCAATTTATTATTATTATGAGTGAGCATTGCACTTGATATGATTACGGACGGAAGGCATTATTAGCATCGAGAAGCGAAGGAGGGAATGGAATGGTTAGAGAGGGGGACTATGAAGAGGTGGAGCATGAGAAGGAATACCCGGAGGAGGGAAGGGGAGGAACCCCTTGAAAGATGGAAGGAGAAGAATGCAGATCAGAAGAGAGTAGAGGGATGAAGGGACGTTTAGTGGGGAAGAGTCTTGCGAGGAGTGGATAGGGAATGGAATCCCCATCCGACGATGAGAGTGGACAGAAGTAGGCAGATAGCAGAGAGCGAGACTATGGATGAGACGAACCACGCTTCACTCATGCACACCGAGTCAGTGGAGGACGACGCACTGCTGAAGAAACTTCTCCCTCCCTTGCCCCCCTCTCATCCCCTTCACTCACGTCATCGAATTATTCTTTCTGTTCATCTCCATCTTCTCCTCGTCTTCCTCTCCCTTAGCAAGCACTCTAATAACTGCTGAGAGGGTCTCTTCGGTGTTGTCTCCTTCCAAGTCGGCAGCCCTATATGAGAACATCTCCCATTGTCATCCCTCCCTACCCTTCCCCCTTCCATGCAATGTTCTCTACTCTCTACTCGCCCTTTCGCTTCCTCACCTCTTTCTCCTTCCATGGGACGAGAACAATTCATTCGTTCCACTATCAAGGCAGTTGGACTGAAATTTCAGACTCTTCCACTTATCTCGAATAAGAACGAAATGTTTCTCCTGTGTGCCTTCCCACACAAGACTTTCTGCACGTGTTTCTCTCCTTTAACGTACCACGGGGCATCCGTTGGGTCCGGCACAGAACATGACAGTGCAGATGACTTGGATATCGTAGCTTCCGTCTAGTCGGAAAGCACGCACGTCAGCCTTCAGTCGGTTCTTCTCGAAGTCTTGTTCGACGGGACCGACGAGAGCAGGGTAACGAGGACATCTGAAGGGCAACTTCACCACTAACACTCTCCCCTCGATCTCACCCGTTCTCGATGAGAGTGAATGGAGCCGAATCTCCGAATCCGCCAACACGAGTAGCAACACACTCCGTGACCATCATGTTGTGAGGACCAGCCTGAGGGAGAGGAATGAGGGAGTGGACACTCGCATCGTCTTACTTGTTCGGAAGTGACGACGAGGAGCAGAGCGTCTCCAATGGAGGCCTTGTCAAGAGGCTCCTCGAGTTCGTTGACGAAAGAGAGCTGAGCAGTGACCGGAGGAGGAGTCGCCACATCCAACACTTGAGTTCCCGCCGTACTGAAGGTGCAGATGGATGGGGAAGGGAAGGGACAGACAGACCCTGCCTCGTAGATCGTCGTCACTACTACTGAGCCCTCCTTCACCATCTTCTCCATGGACACATCACACGATACTCGGTAGAATCGATCCCACTCCGTGGTTACCTAGAGTGATGTTGATATGGAACACGAGGCGTATCCATTACCTGATGAGGGAGTACTCCGTCGAGGGAAACGACCACCAGAGCTTCCATCTTTCCGTCCTGAACATGTTCATGATTAATCAGTCCATTTACATCTATGAGCTAATAACGCTGCTGCTCTTTCTTACTCTGATAACAGTTCCGCAGTCGGTGGAAACGGTAGGAGGAGGGAAGGTGATGGAGATCTGCTTCGCGTTCTCGACAACCTACGACTCGTTCATGATTCCCCAGAACGGGACCGGTCGAAGTTGGTTGTTGTCTTACCTGACTGCAAGTGGAGAATCTCTCTGCAGCATAGATGGCCCCCGTGTACGGGTCCTTCGTGTTGACGATGAATCGAATGCCTTCGTTCGTGCACAGAGCCATTCCTCCGAATTGCGACTCTGCGTAGGCGATTGAACCATTGATGAGACGATAAAACTCGTACCACAGTTGAACTCGTAGTAGTCAGTGGCAGGGTTCGCCTTTATGTTGGCATCAGCTCTGCCTACAGCGTAGATGTAACAGGTTGAAGCGGTTCTGCAAAGGGATTCAACTCTACTACAGAAACGAGGAAGCCCCACCTGTCGTAGTTGATCGATTTGCAGTTGAGATTTTGGAAGCAGAGGGAAATGCAATCGGAGACTGTGACACCTTGAGCCGAAGCAATAACCTGGATACAGCAATAGTGATCGACAATGTAAAGTGTGAACGGACTTCTCCCTCAATGGAAGATCCGATGAATCTCTCGAAGGCAGCCTGTTGTCTGCATGTAGAAGAAGAAAGATCAGCTGAACGCCTTGGTTACTCGGGTGAGGACAGACTGTTCTACCGGCGACGCAGATGGGTTCGTAGTAATCCTTAGCCTGCACTTGTCCCTGTTGATCGGCTCGCGAGAACGTGTCTTCATCCGATACAATGCAGTTCTTTTCCGTCGGAGAGAACTCGACAGATCTGTGAAAGGGCATCATTGCTTCAAGAGTTGGCAGTATTACCGGCAGAAGGTGTTGAGAGAGTCGAGGCACTTCTGCAGACAAAAGCTTTCCTGTGCCTCCACGGACTGCGTGTGGTCGTAGAAGTGAATCTCGAAGTTCGTCGTCTTCACGAACACAAGGTTTCCACCAGAGGATCCACAACGGTTCTGGCCTGAAGAGGAGGGGGATAACGAGAAGATGATGTGAGGGACTCACGCGAAAGACAGTTGTTATCGAAGTAGTCCACGTTCTCCTCACTCCTCCTCACATGGGTCGGCTTGCTTCGTCTGTCTTCCGTACTCAGTTCACACACGTACGTGTCGTAGTTGTAGTTGACCGAGCGACAGACGAAGTCCGTCTCTTTGAGACACGACGACAGACACTGTTCGTGGGAGCCGACCTGGAGGATAAGGGGATTGGAGGGAAATGAGGGGGGAGGGGGTACCTGGAGGGACTTTCGCACGAATCCCTCGATCATCGTCTTGCGAGTTCTCTCGAACGAGAAGGACCTCAACCACTGACTAGCCACCCACTCATAGCCCGTGGCTACCTGTAAGTACACGCTTCGTGTGCCGATACTCCGGGCAGACAAGTCTTCTCGTAGTAGAAGTTGTTAGCCGAGGGATTGCTGGCCAGTTGACCGGTTCCTGACCAATGACCCCTTCCCTCCTCTTCTCCTCTCCTCCCTTCTACCTGCGGGAGCGGCAGCATCATCAAAGAAGTAGCAAGTCTCCCTTCCATCGAAGTTGAACGAGGCGCACACTCTCTGTGCTCCCGTCGTCGGCTCGATGTTGTTTCTACAGTACTGTGCACACGTCAGATCGTGTCCTGAAGCATTCCTCCACTTCCCTCCTCTTCTCCCCTCGTAACCACCCCTATAAGGGTCATCTTTTCGGCAGTCTCGACTGCGATCGTTCCCTTTCACTCTCATCCTTCCCTTATCTCCTCCCATCAGATTCGTTCCCTCTTCACTTAGGTCATCCCTCCCTATATCTAGGCCGAAGAGGGAATGCATTCAAGAGATTGAAGAGAGACGGGAAAGGGCCCCCTTCCTTTCGATATCAATGAGTCATGAAGACAGGAAACAAGACGGGACAAGCAGAAAAAGGAAAGAGAAAGACTGGAACCAGCTCTGACGCTACCGTCTCGCTCGGTCATTTAAACAATTACTTTCCCTCTCGCTAAGCATTATGAACTCAATAAAGGAGAAAAGGGAGGCGAACGTCTATAAAAGGGCATAATTTGGCATGGAAAGAAGTGAAAGGGAATCGAAAGTGAGCGATTCCAGAACGGGAAGAAGAGCTTCCTTGACTAAACGATCAAGGTAAGACTAGGCTGTCTACGGAATGATAATGGTGATTCTGCAGAAGGAGAACAAGGGAAATCATCTTTAACTAACAGCTGTATGACAAACATAATATATATAGGTAAAAAGTGTACAGAATGTGAATGTATAGGCTAGTTAGTACCTGCAGTGGACACGACAACAGGAGTACCCGCGAGTCTCGTTCTCGGACTGCGAATGAAGGCTGTCGTCTCGTGAGGGGCACAATCGAACACTCCACTACACACCCCGATCAGGGAGGCCAAGACTAACACACGCATCCTACAACGAATACATGTGGTACGGTAGGATGGAAGGACATGGATGAGGAGAGGGAATACGGGAAACAGTGAACGAATTACAGTAATGGGATAGGGGCAGGGAGAGAACAGTGACTATCCCTTGAAGGAATGTGTCCGGAGAGGAAGAAAGCGAGAGGTGATCGAGATAAAGGGGAGGAGGGAAAGGGGGGAACGGGGGGAGAGGGAGGGAGAGCGACGGTATGAGGGATACGGGAGGAGACAGAGATAGGGTCGTTCGTGGAGGATAGTAAGTGAAAGAGAAAGCCTCCCGCTCCGTCCCCCGTTCTTTCCTCTTCATTCTCCCTCGTTCCCTCCTCTTCATTCTCCTCTCCTCTCCGTCCCCACTGACCCGTATTCCTCTGCTAATCGGGTCATAAGGAACGAAGGCAAGATTCACTAACGAAGCTTAGCACACTATCACTACTGTATGACAGATGAGAGGACAATCGATAGCATTGTTCAAGATTACGGTATACACAAGGCTGACTGTACATGGGGATAGAATGAGAAGACGGACACTTGTGGCCACTGTGAAGCGTAACCGGATAGAGAATAGATCGAGAAGAGAAGGAGGGAGGAAAGGAGACTGAACAAGGTGCTTAAGATACAAAGAAACGGTAGGGAAGAGGGGATACAGGATGGGGAATGGCCATGAACTGTACTATCAGAGGCATCTAAGGAGGGGGGAGAGATGGCATAGGTGAGTAAGGGGAGAGACTACTCGTTACCGAGGATCGATTCTATCACCGTTTGCGAGTGAGAGTGGTAGGATATCCCGTAGGGGCCCCTGAATGGAAGAATGAGAGCAGAACTGGCGAGAGAGCGTATCCTATCCCTCTGTTCGAAACCACTAGCTGCAGCTAACAGAGATGGTGTAGGGTACGAGATAAGATCGGGTTCATGACAAAATTTCAAATTTAGGCCTGTCAAAAACGCAGCTTTTAATGAGAACATAAATGTTAAAAGGTGCTGTTTCAACAGCCCTGGCTATGTGAATATTTCAGTGATTCCGATAAAGGAAGATTAGGAGGGACCCAGAACTATTTTCGTTAATTGCTGGCTGACCAGTGGTTGAGCGTCTGATACAACTCATACAGCTCACGTCGTTTGAACCATCCTTTCCTAGCCGGGAGTACCTGTATTACATTCCTCATCTTTCATCTCACGATCACACTTCCTTACCGTATCATATCCTTTAGTATACTCCTCTGTAAAGCCCCCGAATACCTTGTGTATTCCGGCCTCGAATTCTGGATCAGAGTAAGAGGAAGATGGATTGAAGACGCCTGCAATAGAGTGCATGAGTTGAACTTATTTGACAGTTCTCTACACAACAAGGGACAGAATAGTTGTAAGTTGGGATGATTTCATTTCTGCACAAGGCCTTATTTACATTTTATTTACAAATTTCATTCATTCATTCTTTATTTTCACCTTCATAGAGTAATAAGTACATTTTATAATGGGCAGTAATGTGGTGAAAGGTCCGTCGCAGGCGAATCGGGTGGTTGGGCAGAGGGAATTATAATCTAATAAGGGAAGGGTGATGGAGAATAAGAGAATTTTGTGAAACAATAAAGTTACGAAAAGCATTAGGGGGGAGATCT
>LS818975.1:519088-529284 GCA_900490955.1 Micoletzkya japonica
CAAAAGGGGCGAAATAGATGCCTATGCCACTAGCGCTTATATAAAAACCAGAGAAGCATAAAAAACACGAACAAGAACAATAAAAAACGAAAATAACAAAAAATTTGGGATATTCTGAAATTGCAAAACTACGGTGGAGTGCACGCACACCGGGCGACGTTTCCTAATGTACCCTTGCTAGCCTTTTGTAACTGTAGTGAACCTAGAAGTTCGGAAGTCATACCTCTCGATCATACCCCTGCGCCTTACAATTAGTGATAGAGGGTTCTGGCCCGCATTCATATTTCTTTCTCAACATTCTTCTCTCTCCGTCGCTGAAACACATTTGTCTACTATGAGAAGGCGCCCGCTCTCCCAAATCAAAGTTGAGCCGGGCTCACAGCATTCCGCCCGGTGAAGTATGTGTCTACTAGCGAACTTACCACTATTTTTGAATTTTCTCAAGAGTAAATGAACCAATTTACACCAAATTTTGGGAGCTTGTTGAGGTCATAGAAGTGAACTTAAGTTTTTAAATTCATAGATATTCGATTACTGGGTCGCCTACAGGATCGGATCCTATGCACGAAAATAGCTATTCACTATTATGACGCTTGGAATGCTGTGGGCTGCTCTACAATTATCTACATGGATTTGATATAGTCTCCCATTCATCTTATAGGCCCGTCCTTCCTCCATATCACTACCATGGATTTTGATCGTTGCAGCGCTACTGCTTTGTACCCAAAAGAAAACTGTAGAACTAAGCTTAAGCCTAAGCAAAGCGTAATACCGTTAAGCTAGTAAATTGTGGGCCGTGTTTGAAACACTTGAAACAAGGCCATATCTCGGCTGGGAAAGGTCGTACAGAGTTCTGGTTGGAATTTTTGGAATCCTCAGTACGAGATCTATTAGTGTATCAAGTTTGGTAATGATTCATCAAGCTTAGAGACCTTTAAAACGTAAAAATGTGGCATTGGAGAGGTTCGAACAGGGATAGCGAGAATTTCATTCAGTCAAGATAAAACGAAAGTACCAGTGGCATGCCACTGGCACAGAAATACCAGAGTCTCGCGCAGACCTCTTAAACAGCTTCCATCAATCAAAGAGTAAAATAGCGATAATTGGCACGGTCTTCGTTTTCGAAGTTATACTCCATTCGATGTGCCGCACGTTGCAAATATAATTGTCTATGATGAAGATAGATATTCGATGCATGTCCTGGCCAAAAATTAGGGTATTGCTTTTACCCGAAAAGTGCTAGAGTGCTCTAGACTCGGAAGGTATGCGAAAGAAATCGGCGAACTGACAATGCTTTAAGTCCTATAGTGGAATAAACCGATCCATCAGTTTCTTTCGTTCCAAAATGAGTCTAATTCTCTCACTTTTTCACACTCTCTCGCCTTATATTCGGAATGATTTTCCGACGGATCTTTTTAATCCACTATATAACCGGACTTTGAGATTTGTGCGTCACTAATGGTTTGTTGTACCATGAAGGTAGATACTTGGAGCATAAACTGACCAAAAATTAGGATAATCCATGTTACCCAAAATGTGCTAGAAGCTCTAAACTGGAGCCGTCGGGAGCAAAATCCAGAACATGACAATGCTAGATCCTATAAACCAATTTTGGGATTCATGCGTCACTAATGCTGCTTTGCACCATGAAGATAGATACTTGGAGTATACCCTGACCAAAAAATTTCGGAAATTCATATTACCCAAAATGTGCTAGAATCTCTAGACTATAACAGGTGGGGAGAACAATGTTGCATATTGAAAGGTTCAAAGGTTCTTCAAAGGTAAATGCCCTGCCTTAATACACTAGTCCAAGTCATTTCCATCATAAATATGAGGAATTGGTCATGGTTCTATATCTTTCCCATACAGGCAACAGAAGAGGCGGTGTCTCAAAGCACTAGAGACCGGCGTTCCCATTGTAAGGTCATCTTCCCATAATAATGCTCCGCTAGCCTACAGACACTTTCCTCACATGATAGTATGTAGGGAGGGAGTCATCAGCATGACCCGCACACATCATTTGCCTATTCTCCTTTGCTAAACTCTAGCTCCCATTAAAACGACTGGAACTCGACCGTTTTGCCCAGGCGACTATATTCCAACCAGCGAAGCTATACTATATATATTTAAGCGATGAATATTTAAGCGATTCATTCATAAAATGGAAAAAAATATATTACGGCTGATAATCAAGTCTTGGAGAGATAAATCATAGTTATGACACAATGCCACCCCGATCGCGCCTTTTGGCTGTCTTACTGTAGCAAGATTAGCGCTGCGTCCTAGTTATCGAAAGTTTGATGAAAATGAAAACTATGGTTGATTCTGTTTTTAAATTTAGCATCAGCACTACTGAATTGGTAGGATCAAGTATGTTCCATATAAATAGTGCACCATATTGAATACCCCGCTGCGGTCCCTAACTATAGACCCCTTCCCCTCTCCCTCGCGTCCCCCTCCCCCGACCCGAGTGAGGCGCAATTCATTGACGGGATGGCGTTTCTTGTGTAATTACGGTACCTTTCTGGTATTTACAAAAGCGCCGGAAAAAAGTTCTAAAACACGGACCGGTCCTAAAAGCCACGGAGAACGGACGAAAGCCGAGCCCTAGTGAAATCGTTGAATTTTGTTACAAATTGATTCCTACGGTATCCTCAGGAAAATCCGTGTGGGAGCCTGCATATTTCATAACCAGTTTTGAAATGATTGCACGGGAAAACGCCTATTTAGAGCCAGCAGAGCATAGTCAACCGCGATTGGGCCGAAAGACAACATTAAGTTTGGCATAATGCGATAATATCAAACCATTTGATCGCGTATTCGCTGTAAATAACTTTTGGCAAGTTTAACTTTACAGCGATCCGTATCCGTAGTTAAGCTAAGAACGGATTCCGGAAACCGGGTAAAATACTGTACTGTCGCAAATCTCTTTCGCGTTGTTGTGCGCGGCACCAAGTATCCCGTCCGTTCTCCGTGAAGCCACAAAATTAAAAAGCGAAACGATGTTATTATTGAATAAAACTCTACGTCAGTATGTTTTGACGACTACGCACTAACCGTGCAGACTTCGGCACCGCAGGTTACGACCGGAACGGAATATTCTAAATTGCCTTTACCGTTCAATTCGAAGATATCTGAGATTGAATGTACATTAGGAAAATTGTTGCAGTATAGAACTACTCAACGCAAGCAAGGAATAGTCGGAAAAACAATAAAAAGAAGAGAAAACGGGCCAAACCGAAGCCTAGAATATTCTGTTCTGATCGTAATTACAATGCCGACTTACGGTGCTTAGTGCATAGTCGTGGAAACGTGCACGGACGTTGAGTTTTATTCAATAATATATTTTATTTTTTTCCTTATTTTCTTTTTCATTTTCGTTATCAGCGTATCGAACTCAGCAGGATAGAAGTAGTTTTAAAACATTTCACTCAATTTGGTATTTCGTTCTTCCGAGTAAATGTTCTTCGATGCTATATTTTATTTTTTCGATATATAGACCTCTGCGGTCTGTATATCGAAAACATTGCACACCAAAATATTTTGCCAAGGGCAGACGTTTTCATTAATTGTAGCTTTTCCAAGACCTAATATTCTTCTGATTAACCTCTAAAACTGTTCACAGCATTCCGCCCGGTGAAGGTTGTGTCTAATAGCGAAATGACCACTATTACCGCCGAAAACCGCCATTCGCTATTATGACGCTTGGAATGCTGTGTGTTCAAAGGGTCCCGTCAATCATCTCATTCATTTCGAGAGATAACCGATTAAGAACGGTCACGGTGTGTCAGAGCGCGCGGCAAAAAACAGCTACGCAGCCAATACAGTAATTTTTATAATCTTGAAGGATTTTCGTGCCAGGAAATTATGAATTAAGTACTGTAAGTTTGGGCAATAAGCTATTTTTGGAAAGGTACTGTAGGTTTGGGCGGTGCTACGTCATCAAAATGCTGGTCCAGGGTTGCACAGTCGAGGAATAGTCAGCACTAATCTTACTGTATACACACAAATTGGCATAGTGCCAAGTTTTTCTCGCGGCTTAGCGTTGTTGTTGACTGCCTCGTTTTTGCACTGCTTGTCGCACCGTGAGCGGTTGATTGATTGTGAGAGACAAGAGAATGAAAAGACGCAGACAGCGTGAGAAATCTTTGCACAGCTTTTTCTCAGCAACAGCGAAGTTTCAGGAGATTATGTTTCAACTTATTCCAAGAACTTTATAGGTGCGGAGCTGCGTTGGTTCCTTCGTCGCACCTTCTTGTATGCTGCCCTTCCAATTCTTCTCATTCAATGGTGCGTATTCCTTGCTATTAGGCCGTAATTCGTTTTCTGATGATTCTTCTCAAAACAGCGTTCATTGTTTTTTTTGCGCGCAGAAGCGGCACAACGCAGATAGTCTTTCACTAACAACAAGGTGCAACAGGATATTTTCACGTGTTTATCGTGGTTTTTTCTACAGTTTTTCCTCGACTTGTAGACGTATCAACACGACACAGGGACGTATGTATCACATCGTTTTTATCAGCGTTACCACTTAGTTCCGCTAGTTAGTTCTTACTAGCAAATCACTGCAAATTTTGTCCGTCTGTCTGTGTGTCTGTCTGTGTGTCCGTAGGCGGATTATCTCCTTTAGAATTGCGAATTTCAAAAAAAGTTCTTACAAGACCCCCATTCAATTCTTCATACTTCGGGACCATTTTTTGCGTTTTTGAAAATTTTGAAAATTGGCTGAGAAAATCTATATTTTTGAAAATTTTCAAAAATTGCTCTACCTTTGGCAGAATACGTTTCAAAACACGAGGATCATTTTTGGTCAAAACATCAGCGAAAAACTGAAATTTTTTGAGGGCACTTTGACAAAATGTGCAAAAAGTTTGCCTCTGGCGGGAACCGAACTTGCGTGCGCTGACCAACAACGTCAGTTTCTAATAGTGTTGGCAAACCCGATAACGGGAACCTCGGTCAGGAATGATCCCCCTCCCATTCCTCGCCCGAGTAAAAAGTTTCGTATGCAACGATATTCTCGGGTCTCATTCTCCACCCGAGGTTCTCGCTCAGAACGAGATTCATTCCTAGTGGTTCTCCTGTTGAAGTGCGGCATAATTCAATTAATGCTAGAAAAGACAAGCGATTGATGATGGAAAAGATTGACCGACCGACTGATACGAGGCAAGAATGAGATAGCGAGGTTCTCGCAATGAGCGAGAATATCGGGTCTAATATTTGAATGCACAAAGATCAACGATATTCTCGTTTTCTTCCTTCTCGTACATGCTTGCGGAAAATACCCGAGGAATCGTTATCGGGTTAGTCTTTAACCACTGCTCTACCCTGATACACTCAGCGAAATTTCACCACCATACAGCACCTTGTGAATTATTCACCACACAAATTTCACCAGCCCGCTGGTGAATGGAGCACAATTCACCAGCGGGCTGGTGAAATTTATGTGGTGAATGATTCACAAGGTGCTGTATGGTGGTGAAATTTCGCTGAGTGTACACGGTTACGCGATCTTGGGATACGCTCATGACCCTTCCTCGCGCGCTTTGCCGCATCAATTCATAGTATTCATTCATTCGACTCATGCATTCAGCCTTCGAAATTACAGCTTATGACGTGCAAAAAGTAAGCAAATGTAGTTAAGGATAGCACTACTAATCTACTAATACACAAGCTTAGGCGATCCGTGAAGCGTGCCGTGGGAGCCCTGTGCTATGTGTCCAGGAGCGAAGCTCCTTTACCATATAAGCAGGGCGACCGCGGCACGCTTCGTGGATCCCCGGGTACAGCGTAGTTTTGCTAGATAGGCATAGTGGATTAAAAAGATCCGTCGGAAAATCATTCCGAATATCAGGCGAGAGAGTGTGCAAAGTGAGAGAATTAGACTCATTTTGGAATCAAAGTAACGGACGGACCGGTTTACTCCACTATAGTTATTGCTTTATTTTATTGACAATACACTCCAGACTTTTCGCGCGCAACGCGCGTTAGAAAAGGGACAGCGCGCGATGTAAGACAAGGCGCGCGCTAGAAAAGGCAACATGCGCGCAATAAAGGGCCACGTGCGGCGCGTGATATGGAACACAGGCGCACGAGATGGGATAAACGCGAGACGCGCGCGAGGAACTAGAAGCGCGCACACAAAGGGGTGGTGACGCGCGTGAATGAGTTTGCGCGCTCTAGCTGCTGAATTTTTATTTGTTTTGTGCATACTAGGATCTTAGGCCATTTTCTTATTTTCTGTTGCTTCATTGTTTGTCAAAATTACTATAACTTTCCATGCTGACGAAGAAGTACTTCAGGCAAAATCAGTCGAATGAGGACGGATGGCCAGCAATTTGCCGAGCGTGAGGTGGACAAGATTGCGTGGAACGATGGAAAGGACATCACCAAGAAGGTTTGTTCTTTGCACCTTGTTCTAACAGCTAGTGCGTAGACCCCAATGCCGAGTAGGGGTTTTTCTCAGTAACTGTGTTTTGCGTGTTTCGAAATGAAAGTTTAATTCAATAATAACAGATGGTTGTGAGGGAAAATTAACTAGACAACAAGTCATGCTTTTCGGTAAATTACCCGTACCGTATTATGCTGGAAAATTTCGGCCGGCTTTTATCTGTATGTGCTGCAAAAGTAGCGCGAATAAAACCCCACTTGCGACACTTAATATATTCGATCATTTTAGTATTATCATTTGCTCATGGTATTTATAAAAGTGCAATATTCAGGTTAGAGAAACAGAAGAAGGAAGCGAATATTTGGCTGTTCTTGGCGAATTATGGAAGCGCCACCTGGTTAGGCTTTTTTTATATGAATGGTAGCTTGTAAATAGAAGTTTGTTCTTATTGGAGGCTGGTGATAGTTTAGCGAGCTGTGTTTCCCTGACCGCTGTGAAACTAGGCCCGGAGCTTTTAGCCTATGCCAGCATTTTGGCAAGAGATTTTACTGAATTAGCTCTCTAAACGTTCATTGTCCTCCAAAAATAATTATGAAACATAGGTGGGAGTTCTATTCTTTTTAATTTTCGTTATTTGCATATTTTACGTTCATTATGTTTAAAATATTATGTTTTATGATTTTTAGCTAGTGGTAATAACTTCAGTTCTGTATTTATTGTTGCCACTTTAAGGAAATGATAAAATTATTTCGTATTTCGATTCACCTCATTTATACCGCAGTAATAAGAGGAAAGGGGAAAGGGAAGGGAAGAAGCGAGGAAGGAAAGGGCAAGCTGCGCGCGTGGTCAACACACGATGCGCGCACGACGCGCCCCAGCAAAGGAAAGGATGCTCGCGGCCGCGCCGCGCGCTCCCCTTCCTGGCGCGCGTCGCGCGCGAAAAGTCTGGAGCATGTTTAGCACAGAACTAACGATAAGTAAGCATGAATAGAAGACTAATTAAAGCATTCAATGATTTTAAAAGGATAGTAACGACTAACCTTTGCCACAGCATTCCAAGAGTTCTAATAGCGAATAGCTTTTTCCGCGCATAGGATCCGATCCTTTAGGCGAACCGGTGAACGGAAAATTATGAATTTAAAAACTTAAGTTCGTCACTATGAATTCTAACCCCTCCGAAAATTTGGTGTTAATTGATTTAGCCACTCTTGAGAAAATTAAAAAATGATGGTCAATTCGCTATTAGACACATTCTTCACCGTGCGGAATGCTGTGTTGCATATTGGGACTAAAACAAGGCAGAGGTGTAATTACAAAACCTTGCCTTGTTCTGACAATGAATAGCAATTTAGTTCTTCATAGCAAACCTATGAATGATCCTCTCGTTCAACGAGTAATTCCGCTGATTATAAATATATAGAAACTACTGACCGATTAGGCCGAAGACCTGAAAGATATAAACAACATACCTTTCTCCGAATTCGAAACATCTAATATAAACATGAAATCAGCTTGATTGAAAGCGATTAGTGCTCCGCTGGCTATCATTAACGTCTTGTATCCTGAACAGGCTTCTTTGAAAAGGAAAAGTAAACGAACCTTGTTCACTTCAGCCCTTAACCGCTTCCAACTGCTTGAAACCAACAAACAAGAAAAATCCGTGTAGAAATACATCAAAACACAAAATAATGATGAATAATGGGAATCCAAAAATAAGTCGATCCATTCCAAAAAATATGCATTTACATGGCTAAAAGAGCCATGTAACTGCGATGATATAGTTATGTACTGTGCAAGTTACTGCTACATAGCTATTTCACCAATTCAATAGCTTGTTGAAGGCTACAAATAAAACGCTGTATTAGCTATGTAGCACCACTATATCGCTATACTAACACTGAAATAGCTTTGTGGACGTTGACCTGAGTAAATGGTTCATTGGCACAGGGCGGAGTGCTTGTGTGTGGCTGAATGGAGAGAAGAACGCGGAGAGGCCGATTTGGACCAAGCTGTGGAATACGGCAGTCGAACGAGTATGCACTGATGGAGCAGCTAATCTCATTGAGGAGAGAGTGCGGTAAGGAGAGGAGGGATACGGTAGACAAGTACTGTACTCGAGGGAGGGAACACTCAAGACTCCCACTCTCATTTCTGGAGACATGGACTCTATTTGTGCAAATACGAAGGCATACTTCGCGTCTGTGCATTGTCCTATTGTTGAGACCAACGACCAGGCGAGAACTATTTGTCCTTTTAAAGTAAATTTATACTTTAAAGGATAAGACGGATTTTACAAAGTGCTTGGAATTGGTCAGTAGCCGTCGAAATGAAACGGTGGGTTGCATATGCGTGCAGGGTTTGTTGGTTGTTTACTGCACTGGCCGACCCATACATAGCACGACCGGATGACCCTGCCGGTCACTTGGAATGGACCTTTGACTTGACAATTTGCCAAATATAAAATTTAGTGCAAAAATAAGCTAAAAATTCTACAGTATCCAGCGAAATTTGTTTTCCGTTCGAGACAATAATCGGACTTATACTATTTTTTGTCTGGCTGTACATAGAAGGCACCAGCAAGGCATGTAGCTGCGTTTCTGCCGTAGCTTCCCGACCAGCGTATTTGAAACTACGATAGATTAACAAGGCAAAATGGACGAAATGGGGTAACAGATGATCGAGGGAATAATCGCTCTTGGCGGGTTGTCTGGGAGATTTGATCACACTATCGCAACTGTGAACACTCTTCTACACGGCAATGTTACGATGAATATGCAAGTTGCTGCAGTGGATGGAGATAATCTCGTCTTTGTACTGAAAGAGGTAGTGTATTTATATGTACCAGTTAGAAGTATCAATAAACTAAACAACAGGGTTCACACATCATCTCTGTCCCTCGACACATTATCGATACCTCATGTGGATTTTCTCCATTCTGTCAACAAGAAACGACTGTGTCAACAAATGGTTTCAGATGGAATCTAAGTATGTTGTAATCCAATTTCTATACGAAAAAAAAGTTCAGAAAACCAGAAGATGGAATTCGGCGGCATTGTAAGTACGTCAAATCAGGTGGTTGACAGTGAGATCTCAATTAATAACTCTGCCCCTCTTCTTGTTACTTTCAGTCTCAGTAATAGTGTTTCACATATGAGCGTATGATTATGAAATAGGTTCTTCATCAGTTATTTACTTCTTACTAGCAAATCACTGCAAATTTTGTCCGTTTGTCTGTGTGTGTATCCGTCTGTCCTCGATTATCTCCTTTAGAATTGCGAATTTCAAAAAAGTTCTTGCAAGACTCCTATTCATTTCTTCATACCTCCACAGTGATTCGACCCTAAAGGGAGTGCGGCGTTATGCCGTTTCGAAAACGTCGTCCGCGCCGTGCACTCACAGGCACACCACGGCCTACTCTCTAAAGGAAATTTTGGGGCTCGCGCACCAATTTATCATTTTTCCTCCGATTTTTTGCCTTTATTTGTTAAATGTTAGGGAAAGATTCGTATATTCAAAAGATCTAAGCAAATATCCATGAAAAAGCGCATTTTGACCCTGATGAAGACGTAAAACCCTTATTTCTCAGAGATTATAAGAGACTCAAAAACGAACCTAGTGCCATCTGATAGAGCTTATACCCTTCCACAACACTACGGAGAGTTTTGTTTCGATTTCTTACCATATTCGGAGAAAAAGCAAATAAATGAAATTGAAAGATGCCTTTTTGAACCCTTATTTCTCAGAGATGAAATATACCATAATCATCTTCTTCTAGATATGGATAGTATGCTTGGTCGTCTAA
>LS818975.1:529918-544123 GCA_900490955.1 Micoletzkya japonica
AAAACGAACCTAGTGCCATCTGATAGAGCTTATACCCTTCCACAACACTACGGAGAGTTTTGTTTCGATTTCTTACCATATTCGGAGAAAAAGCAAATAAATGAAATTGAAAGATGCCTTTTTGAACCCTTATTTCTCAGAGATGAAATATACCATAATCATCTTCTTCTAGATATGGATAGTATGCTTGGTCGTCTAAAGCGCTACGGAGAGTTTTGTTCGAATTTCTCAGGAATAACATTGTTATTCCCTGGCAAAGTTGCTCCGTCGCTCTTCCGAAACCGTTTTCCGATTAGAGATACAACAACAATACATGCGCGCCTTGACTTCAGCAGCCGGTTCGCGCTGTGTCCTAGTGGATAGCGTGTTCGTTTTGCAAGCGCATGGTCGGGGGTTCGAATTGACTGTGATCCTTGTCTAGGAGGGGGACTACACACAGAAAAATATGTACCGCACATTAAATGTGCCAACTGATCGAGCACATTTATGTGCTGCCGGGGAGCACATTTCGAGGTGCCGGCTGAGGCGGCGGCCGCCAGGATACGGGAAGAATCCGGCACATTTAATGTGCCCGATTTACTTGTACTGGACTGGGGTTTCTGTAAGAGAGGGAGGACTGAGAATGTAATGAGAAGAGAGGGAAGGAGTGGGATGGGGTAGAAGGTTACATTCGGGGTGTACTTGGGGAGAGGGAGGAGGAAGAAAAGGGGTAAAAGGGAGGCATTTCTTCAGCATAGTGGAGGGAGAGATAGTGGAGAGAGAGACAGAGAGAGGGGGATACGGGACGGAGAGAGGGGTGTTAAGGGGAAATCTATGGAGGTAGAAAAGTGAGTTCACTGTTTCAACCTCTTCACAAGCGGTCGCCTCTCCCTTCCCTCTCTACTCATCCTCTAAAGGTATATGAGGGGGATAATATTTTAACTTTCCAGATCATATTCTTCATTTTATTGATGACTTTCAATTTATTTATTTCACCATAATATTGAGATAGTAATAGGAAAATGTCTCCATTAACATCACTCTGCAACCTCCCCTTTTCAGGGTCTCCGTACCCCGTCTTCGCCTTACCCACCTCCACCCTGCTCGGTCGTGTGAACTACTCGGCCATTGTTGTGAGTCCATAGCGAGTATTCATAATAAAACTAAGAATTCTACTTTTTCACTACCGTATACCACGATCATTTATGTTTCAGTACACGCTTTCGGTCTCGATGGGGTGACTACTTCAGCTTGGCGTACGGTACCGAGGTGAGTAAGGTCTTTTAATATCACCGACTCGGTTTTCATAGCAAAAGGGCTGAAAAACTATGTCATTTAATTATAATTTGTTAGTCACTGTAAATGAATCGATCTATTTCATTAAGATGGCGTTCTTCGTGATGTTCTTCCCTTCTGTCGTCGGCTGCTGTCTCGTCGCTGTCGTCCTTTCTTCGTTTCTTGCCCGTATTTTATTGCTATCCTGCCTGTGAACCTGGTGTCTCGACTTTTCCTGTGATTAAAATCTTTGGGGGGCACATGCATTACGACTGTCTGAAGGGCAAGGGTCAGGGGGGATGGGGGTGGAAATTGAAGAAGGATAGAATAATGAGAGGAAATATGAAAGGGTTTAACATTACTGTAGGTTTAACACATCAACAAAATGATCAATACTTAAATAAACAGGAGGATACCGTATACGGGTTATGAAATAAGAAGATATCGTATACCGGTAATAAGCAGGTGGGTACCGTATGCCCGACCAATTAATCGTACCATAATTTACAGTGCCACAAGCCAGGGATATGGAGGAAAAGTGAGTGGTAATGGAAGCGTGGAAAGGAGTTTGAAGGGGGTTACTTAGTATTTTAAGTGCACCGTAACGACAACGGTCGACATTTGAATGAGCACGAGTCTACCGTATACCGGCTCCTTTAATCGGTACCATAATCTAGCCTTTTTAAAGAGCTGAGTTTTAATTGAAGTTTTCTACCGTAGGCGCGAACTTACGCGAACTCTACAGTAATAAAGATTTTTCTGCTCTTACCATTGTGTACTTTTATATCACACAATTTTACCGTAGTCGAGCTTCCTTTGCTCAATATCGCACAAATATTTTGAGCCTCAAGCGTGGGAACAAGTTCCTCACTGATTCTACCGTAATAAGGCACTTCAACCATCATTATCCGTCATCCTTACTCGTTATGCACACATGATAAACCAATTTCTGCAATGAACTGTTGTGACAGGAAAAACGCAATGACACGATAAGCAGAACATGTCCATGTGAGGAATGAAAGGAATGAAAGATCGTTGAAATCTGAGTCTTAATGATAAACCAATTTCTGCAATGAACTGTTGTGACAGGAAAAACGCAATGACACGATAAGCAGAACATGTCCATGTGAGGGATGAAAGATCGTTGAAATCTGAGTCTTTCAGTCGGACAAGTCATGAGCGTGACACATTCCTCGACGATCTCGAACATTTGGAACTGTTCACGCCACCCACACCGCATGCCAGGATGGCGCAATCGGTAGCGAGTCGGCTGGGAGATCGATCTCTCGTGGGTTCGAGCACCGCTCTGTTCCCTCCGCCCATAAAAACGGCCTCCATCAAACAGATGAATGTCATGTGATATTATTGTCAATTTCACACCATCGAACATCGCAAAACTCTTTAAAATGTGAATTGAATGTCCTTTTAGGCTGTGCGCGCACATTATTTTCGCTGGTAGACCGTTTTCTACGGTATGCAAATTTTCAAAGTTGTCACATCTATCTCAAACTTACCAGATCGATAGATCTCATCGAGTAGATTCCAAAAAGTCCAACCAGAGCGCTCTCGGACCACCTTAAGCCGAGTTACGGCAAATGTTTCAAATGTTTCAAATTTTTTCAAATGTTTCAAAATTGGGCCCATGTTTACTCGCTTGACGGTAGTACATAGCTGTTACTGCGTTATTTTGGATTTACAGAGATAGTACATAGCTATCACAGCGTCCAAAAAGCTATGTACTGTGACTGGGGATAGCTATGTACTATCCCTGTTAGACCTTAGTTCCAACGGTGTAAACGCTATGTAGACATTGAGCTTAGCATAATTTCATATTCGCCCAAAACACTCATTCATGGGTCATACTGTAGTATTTTACTAGTCCGAGGGTTACTCGCCTCCCTACCTGATGAATAATCGTAGAGTGGAAGCGGCGCCTTTTTTAATTTTTTAATTTTTTTCTACAAAGCTTTACATCATGTAAGCAAGTTATGTTTTGTCTTTTGTTTATTGAAATTTTGCTGAGTAATGGTAACGAAAAAAAGGATAATTTTAATTTTGAGCAGGTCCGATGACCGAATCGCTTCGCTCGATCGTGCGAGTAAAGCCACATCTCGGGTAAGTTTTTTTTCTATTTTATTGCTATACGTTCTATTTTGTACATACATGTAACCAGTTGCTCTTCAGAGGAGGATTCTCAAAGCCCCTTTGGGAAGTAAAGGGGAATACGATAAGTAGAGGATCCGAATCGTACTCCTTCGGTAGGCTTTGCCTTATATTTATTTCATTTATTCTGCCTTCTTTTCAGAGCAAGTGCACAAGCTCTCTTCGAACGACGATGTTTACAAGAACGTCGAACCTTTCATCCAACAAGTGTTATCGGTGGGTAATTATTAAGATTTAATTTAACTTGCTCACATTGCAGGGGTACAACGGAGTTGTTCTGGCCTATGGGCAATCCGGATCGGGCAAGACGCACACTCTGACAGGGAATGAAGAGGAGTTGGGGATGGTACAACTGTCCCTCTATTCGTTGTTCGACTTAATCAGCAAGGTGTATCTATTACTCTTTTACTTTGTGCAAATCGTTATAGTCGGATAGAACGTGTATGATTCGGCTAAGTGTTGTGGAAGTCTACAATGAACGAGTAAACGATCTCCTCGGGTATGTGTTTTTTTTTATTATTATGGCTACTGACAACAGTGTTAGTGCATTGGTGAGCGCTGACCTGACCAATGACATAACATGTTTCGAGCACTACCTTAGCATCCAATAGCATTCTCCAGTTAAAAAATGGTGGGCAAAACGCTTGTTCATCTTACAAGTCATTGATATTTACCAAGTATGTCAATTGAATGTTGTAGAGCAAGTGACGATATGGCAATAAGAGAGACGAATGACGGAAAGATGAAGATAGAAGGAGTGAAGGAGGAGCCTGTCACTGATATACCTTCTGTTGATGCCGTTCTGCAGAGGGCTTTCGGTGAGTCGTTCAGCGTTGATTTAGTATCTTTTAAAAAAATTGATTTCTAAGATGAGGGGATAGCGTATTTGTTAATCATAAACACTACCGTATTCTCATGCAAGTTTGTAATCTTTCTCAATAATATTGGTGGTGTATTTAGATCGTCGGTCGATGGCTGGAACCGCAATGAACGATCGGTCATCCCGCGGACACGTACTGTACAGAGTAGAAGTGGAGTCTCGCTCCCGAATGGTCAACTCGACCCTCTCCTCTTCATTTTGTATCGTCGATCTGGCGGGAAGCGAGAATGCCAACGCAACACAGGTTTGATGCATCTTTATCTCATAAATGGGAGACTCCTCAATCTTGGACTTGATTTTTTAAGCACGTTTGACTCTCAAATGACTTTATAGCCTACAGGGACGAGTGTCCTATCGGACGTTAGGATGGGATCCGGTATTAGATAGTGCTAATTTAAAAGGCTGGTTGGGAGATTTTCTCCAATTACGTAAGCGAGCCTGCAGAAATATTCGGACAACAGTAGCCCATGTATGCTTTATCGAAATATCCAAGACAATAGTCACTTTATTATTGCTCTTGTTGCAGAACTCAACACGAAGTACGGAAGGAAAGCACATCAACAAGTCGTTGTTCACTCTCTGCAAAGTCATCACTCATCTCTCCGAGAAAATGTGACTCTCCCTTTAGTAGGTGTAGCTGCTTTGTACTGTGGTGCTAATATCTCATTAATGATCACATAGGCGTGATTGTCCGATCGGACGTTAGGATGGGTGTCTGCACCAGAAAATCATAGTGTAAAACGCTTGTAAGGATGGCTTCATTTGATTTTTTCCTAACTGTGTAAAGCAGTCTGCACAAATGTTAGGATAATAGTAGCCCATGTATGTTAATGACAATTGCACGCTCTCCTTCACAGGCCTCACATTCCCTATCGAGAGAGCAAGCTGACTCGTCTTCTCAAACCGTCCCTCAGTGGAAATTCCCGTATTCTCATAATCGTTACGGTCAACGATTGCGTGGGAACAGAGACATCATCTACTCTCAAGGTACAATTCATCTTCGTCCACCTTCCTAAGCATCAAGTTTTTAAGATATTTTGAAATAATTAAATTTGTTGGCTAAATAATTAAGTTCTTCTAAATTTTTGTCGTATTCTTTAAAAAAGCAAAGGTAGGGCAGCTAGACATGCATAGATCATTTGCTGGTACAGTACCAAATGGGATGTATTCAGTTCGCGAAGTGTGCGGCCAATGTGAAGGTCGATCCTCATGTGAACGAATCGAAGGAAGATGAAGGGGCCTTGGCTGAGTGTATGAGACAGATTGAACAGTTGAAGGAACAGTTGAAGATGGTTGGTGAGGGGAAGGGTAGGAGGGGGGAGCAGGGGGATAGAAGGGAAGGAGATTACAGGCCGAAGACAACAACAAGGAATCGAGAATGGAGGAAAAGACGCGGAGATTGGAGGAATTGACGAAGAATCTGTTGATTGGAGGAGAAGGTACGAAGGCTGCGATTAAGGTGAGGGATGGGGAATGGTCCAGGAAGGTATGGGAGGACTTGATCTTGAATGGGAAAGAAGAGGATTGCATTCTAGTTGTCTAAGACATATTGAAATAGGGGATGGTGAGAGAGCTACAGTATCCATTGAAGGAGAAGAAGAGTCGACGGATGACGTGGGCTCCTGGAAAGAGTTTGATGGGAGGAGGTCTGTTCTCTCCCTTTAGACCACGAATGGTTCATGTTATGAAGGAAGAGACTGAAGACGAGATAAAAGTAGGGGAGTTTAAATGCTATTCAGATTAACAGACTCTCTTACCCAACACACGTTGTTTTTCAAAAGGAACAGCTTTAACTTATTTCTATAAATTTATTAATTTATTGAGTGAGGGAAGTCTAAGAAATTAAAATTACAGGAGTCTGAAGAGGGCCGAATAAGCAATAGAGTATCGCTGGCTACTGTACTTGATAAGGAAGAAGAGAGGGATACGGTTTCCATTCAATCTTCTCCACTCAATACAGTATCCACTCAATCTTCTCCTTCTTGTTCTTCGATCACGGGGAAAGCTGACGAAGATGCGACGGTGATCTCCCCCCCCCCCCCCTCGATGCGATTATATTGAACGTGTGTTCAGGAAGTTGTCGAATCTCTCGATACCCTGCACATTCAACGTATTAGTGAACTGGAAGAAGAGGTATATTTTTAATTTTTTTTACTTTTTCATTCATAGTTTGTTCAAGTATCCTAGAAAAAAATTGTTACATTTATAGGTGAATCGGCTGAACCATGGACTCGCTAAACAGAAGGAAATGGAGGAAAATGAGGATGAAGCGGGCGAAAGAGTGAAACGATTGCAGAGTGAGAATCGTGCATTACAAGAGAAGCTGAAGGAACGACTCCAATCTGATGAGGTCAGTACTCTTGTCTTACTCATTTGATCAAATCTTTCATTTTCTATGCTGATATTCTTAGTATCTGCGCGAAAGAACTAGAATGATTTTTTTCTTGTTATGGGTTTTATGTAATTTTTGTGAATTGTAGTTTTAGGCTATGAGGGCTGAGATTCGTCGTGTGGTTGTGATGGAATTGCAAGAGAAAGTAGAGGAGAAAATGAGGAAAGACGAAGAGAAAATAAGACAATTGGAGAAAGATAAGCGAAGGATGGAAACACAAATTGAACGATTGGTTACGGTGAGGAGAGATGGAAGGGGAAAGAAGAGGGATTATTGCAGGCCGAGAGGAGTATGCTATGTAGACCCGATGAGGGAAATGAAGAGGAAATGAATGAAATGAAGGAATCGATCGAGACACTCACTCGACAGGTACTGTAGTTTGTTGCTATAGATGTGGTATTGAATGTGATGGGTTAGCTGAGTCAAGTGAGGGCTAACCTCAGAAAGTATATGGTAGATATCTTGTAAGGAAATCAAAGATGCGAGTTATTGAGATGAGAGTTATTGAGGTGGAGGAACTGAATGGTCGAGTCAAGGAGAGAGATGCGTATATTGAGGAGTTGACAACCAAGAATAACAGACTCACTCTCAAATTGGTGAGTAGATTACAAGAAGGTTGAATGAAGTTGATTTGTAGAAGGAAGAAGTGAAGAAGAACAGTGATCTCAATGAAGTGAATGAACAAAGAATACGACAGATTCACAAGCAGAGGAACGAATTGAATGATATGGACAAGTTGAAGAATCAACTGGAGGTTAGATCGTTTGACCATTCTGTATCTACCGTAACCTTCAGTCGGTGCTTCAAGATTACCGTAATCTAACTGAGAAGAATGAACACCTGATCTGTGAAAGGAACGAAATGGAAAAGATTGTGAGAAGAAAGGAAGAGGAACAGGAGAAGATGAAGATGGACAAGGAAGAAATGAAGAAGGAAATGGAGAAATTAAGAGGGAAGATGGAACTGATGAATGGAGAGGTGGAAGTGGAGAGGGAGAAGTATCGAAGGGTGGAGGAGCAGAGCGGGATTACGGTAGGAATGGGCAGAGGGGAGGGGAAGATGAGATGTTAAGGTGGATACGGTCAGGAAGGAGCTGAGGGATTACAAGGAGGAGATGGAACGGAAGGAAGGGGAGATGAGAACGTGAGTTGATTGAAAGGTTGAGGGGAAAGGGGGATGAATAGGAGATGATGGGGATAGAAGAGAGACTCATAATGTACTTGCAGAAAGGCTGAGGCTGCAGTTGCCTATTGGAAGGAACGAGCGAGAAAGGCTGAGGCGAAGGTGGAGAAGAAAGGAGCCATTCTGGCTAGGAAGGAGAATATCGAGTGATGTGCATTCATGCCTTGTACAGTATCGCAATCTAATATCTGTAATTCCAGTTTCTCGCCTTTTAACTGTACAATCCCTTCTATTGTCAACTACTAGAAACTGATGATATTTGTGCAATGCTAACATACCATAATACATAAGTAAGAAGAGTAAAATATTTATTACTGTAACAAGCGAGTATGGGTATGTGACCCCCTGACGTTTGCCTCGAATGGTATACTGTAAGTCAACGTTTGACGATCGAGTGCTCTCTTTCCGCTGTTGGAGTAGGCGGAAATCGTTGTTTGTGCGCCAGTTTACGTATTCTCTTTGCACTGAGTATATTCTTCGTATATGATAGGATAGTGTAAGTTGTTCCGCTTGAGAATGTCTCCCCCGGAGTAGCTGCCCTGGATGAATACCAACTCGTTCCTCTTCGCTTCGCTCGCTTCTCTTCTCTTCTTCGGCACCTTCGGTCTCTACGGTCTCCTCATCGCTGTCTCCGGCACCATATGCTTCGTATTCGGGTGACCGTTTATTCTTTGAAATAAAAAGTCTTCCGAGAAGGTTTAGAGAGAAGGAAATACCGTAACTCGTACAAGATGTGAAAAAAGTTATGGGAATAGTTAAATGTGATCCTAGAAGATAAATATATCGTTCTAGTTGGCATCCTTTTTTTATTTTCTACCTTCAGATTCGTATTCGTGGTGTACACACAAGGATGGCTGAAGTTGCGAGAGACGGAGAGAGAATTGAAGAGGATAATGGAGGAGGATTGGGGAAGGGAGGGTCACGAAGAGTTACTGGAGGGTGTGCAAAGGACAAGGGACACTTCCGCTTGCTCGCATTCGGCACCCATCACTCCCTACCCTCATATCGATAGGATCATCGATGAGGTTACTTTGGGCATGGTGGGCTTACGGGGGATTACGGTAGCGGAGTATCTGCCATACGTGGGCACCGACCCGATGTATGGGTGGTAGGCCCAAATTTTTGCAAAATATTGTTTTGGTAGGCTCATATTTCCTAGAAAATTTCAATTGGTAGGGTGGATAATTTTAATTTTCGCACATTGGTAGGCCCGTTTCTGAAAATATTGCTTGGAAGGCTGCCCACGTATGGTATCTGCTTATTGTTATTTTGCTCGGAAATGGGAGAATTTGCTGGATTAGCAATAAGAGTAGGATTAAGATAATGGAGTACACGATGCGGGACTTCGTGGATCCGTGGTATAAACAGATGACAGATGACGAGCTGTTTAGACAGAGTCTGGTCAGGACCATGAGGAGAACTATGTGTTCCCTCTCACATTGGTAGGTCATCTCTCTCTTCCCCACTTTACTATGCTATTTTAATGTTATATTAAAATAGTTATAAATAGCTATCTTAAAATACTACATGTCGATATGCAGTATGCGAGACGTGGACTGGGTTCCGTTGGTGACCCGCCATCTCACCGATGACTTCGCTTCCCATCTTCGTCTCTACAGAATCGCCTCTGAGAAGTCTGCAGGTGAACAGTCTCTCGTGCGTGGTTAATGGAGGGTTCAGCGAGTGAGTCGAAGGAGGGAACGACGGGCGAAGACCTGGAGAGTCACTTCTTCGATCTGGAACTCGAGATGGAGAAGAATCTGTGTAGAGACCTCCTGAGTACCACACCACACTACGAGAACGGTTAGAGGGGTTTCAGATGGTCAGAGGGTCTTGTAGGGATGGATAGGGGGTACTGTAGTGTCTATCTCCTGATGAGTCTATCTTCAGCCTATCTGCACGATCTGGTGGACATTCTCTTGTATCTTCTGATGCCCCTCGAAGACTTTCGTTGTCGTCCCTTACGCTTTCTACTCCGAGAGGTTTGTCTTTCCTTCTTTTTAGACTATTTTGATCGAATTCATCCGACGTAGATCTGATATATGTTGTTTTATTTACACGCGCCTTGCTCCGTGTATACGGTATGTGTCCCCAGGTACTAGTCAAACGTATCATCTCTCCCACCCTTGACCATCTCTCCAATCCGAACAACGTCAACGAATTGATAGTGTGGCTGGTATGCTATTCACTCCCTTATCCTCCTTTGTCATCCTCCCTTGCATTCCTTTCTATTCGTTCCCTTTCAGTTATCAGATATCTCTCCCCGAACAGAAGATTTGGTCGCTGCGGTTGATATGAGTGAGAGCACAGAGGAATTGGAGGCTCTCGTGTCGTCCATTAGAGAACAATTACTTGTCTTGAGGGGGAAGGATGCCGGAGGGGAACATGGTAAGGGGAAGGGAAGGAGGGCAGGGAGTTGAGGGAGGGGATATAACGCAAGGAATACTAAGCTGTTAAATCACCCTGGTTTATGCGGAATAGAAAGACTTTCCGTTTTTCTATTCCGCATAAACCAGGGTGATTTAACAGCTTAGTATTCCTTGCGAAACGGGAGGATCTAGATATCGGGATGACTAGCTTGACTGTGAGTATGATGCTATGATGTCAATGTTTGTTTAGGTGAAGCAGTGAAGGCACAAATGGCGAGTTTGGAGTATTTGGAGAATGTAGTGAAGAGGAAGGAAGAGAGGCTGTCCACGGAGACTATTGACAGGGGGATGGATGCGGTGAGTGGGGTAATAGGAAGGGGGAGGGTTATGGGGGAGTAGGATGGCACGAAATTACATAGTCACACTTGAAAGATCATCGGAGCTGATTACACACTTATTGTAACCGATGAGGAGATTGTCTAAGAATGAAAGCTGTAGTGTCTTCCAGTGCCAACATGCCCCCTTCCCTACCGTACCCCTCTCAGGGTCTGGTCGTTTCGTGCGGGGACCAAGAGGAAGAGTTGATCGACCTTCCCCTCCTGGTAGTTCTCAATAATTCCATCGCCGTCTCCTTCCTCATGCAATTCCTCTCTCGTGTGGGAGGTCATCACTATCTCGACTTGTACCTCGCTATTGAGGTACAGTAATCGACTGGTTCACGTTAAGTATTGTAGCTTATAATTTTGCCGAAAATAAACTAATTGGGTATGGGGTTTCCAATATTCGGCCTTATATTATCAGGCTATCAGGTATTCAAAGTGGAAATTAGGGGAAATTATCAGGGCTTCAAAGTGTCGGTGGAGCATCAACTTCGATATCTCGCAAACGGTGAAATGAGTGAATACGAAGTACGGGAAACAGTGAAGGAGGCAGTCCAATTCATGTACCAGCAGTACTTATCAGAGGTTGGTCATACATATTTCCTTTTGCTTTTCTTAGTTGATTTTCGAGTATTTCATGAATCATGGTCACGCATTGCGGGCTCCAAAACTGTATGTACAGTATGCTCTCTTGTAAATCGACGCGTAACAATGAAAAAAGTCGTGCTGTTTACCTCTTACGCTATACCCCCCCCCCATTAAAGGAGGCGATTACTCGTGTTCCTATCGATGAATCTCTTGTGAAACAATTGATGAATCGAAGGAAGAAGGAAGAGCCAAGTGATGAATGGTTTAATGACATTCAAGAGTATATCATGGATGTACTCAAGAAGGAGGAACGATTCTATCCTGCTTTCAAGGTGATCCAGTCATTTAGCTTCTCTAATTATTCCCTTTGATTATATTCTAATGTCGAGGATTAGCTACTTGACGCATAAAGGAATTATCGAAATGAAGAGTATTTCAGAAGGACGAATTGTACGTGACAATGCTGCATGAATTGGGAGTGATGGGAGGGGATGAGAGATCGCAAAGTATCGCGTCTTCTCTGCCCAGTCCTTTGCCTTCACTCAATGTACGGTACTTTGACGGGTACATGGATTATGCAGATATCGATCGTTTTAAGGGAAATGCGAGTGACAAGAGCGGAGATGGGAGTGAATTGATTGAGAAAGGGACAGATACGAAGACTCACGATCATCCTCTGGTTACGGTAGTTGTGGAGACACTTGGAATCGGGCAACAGGTTGGGAGGGGGTATGAGGGTGGGATAAGGGGATATAGGGAAAGGGCACTAGGGGATTGGAAAGAGTGTAGAAAGGCACTAATCTGTTCTATTAGGGCAAACAGTCCTTCGCTCTGTACAATCTCCGCGTGAGTCGTACAGTAAATGGACGTAAAGTGAGTGGATGGAATGTACTCCGAAGATACTCCGATTTCCACCTTCTGCACTCTATTATCATCCAAAAGGTTGGCTTTTCCACTCGAAACTCCCTAATCCTCGCTTTCTTCAGTACCCTGATCTGACCAATCTGAGTTTTCCTGGAAAGAAGACCTTCAACAATTTGAGTGCACAATTTCTAGAGAAGCGAACGAAGGCATTGAATGATTATATGACGGTAAGAAGGGTATTGTCAAATTGGTTAAGCAGAGGCCGTTTAGTGTATTCTGCAACCATCGATGATCTCATCTCATATGGGTCTCGATAAAATCGTCTTCGATTTTCTCTCTCAGAAGGAGTATACTGTAAAGGGAGATGCGATATCGAAGAAGGTAATTGAGTGTATGGCTGACTGCTATAAGTATACCATGACTAGATGATGAATGCAATGTTCGATCCCATCCGATCGGGTGTCCGTGCAGTCACTTCTGCTGTTACAGCAGTCCCTGACCAGGTACCCCTCCCCACTTACCGTATACCCTATCGTACTCGCGGGGAACAGTCCTCTATCGCTAACTGAATCGTCTCTTCAGGTAGCAGGAGGAGTGTCTCGTGTGGGAGATGGAATCAACAATGCCATCAACATCATTCGGGTATGAACCAACTTCTTCTTTTGACCTCTAGGGGAATTCAATAAACTAGAATAAAAGGCTGTATCCGGAGAAGAAAAGATGATATTGTGCGTATTGAGCCCATCTCTTCATCTTCTCTTCCCAAGGACACGGATCGCGTAGCTTCTTCACTCTCAACAGCCGTAAGTCTCCTTCCCCTTCCCCTCGACTACCGTACCCCTCGCAGACAACGTCCGAGTCGATTCCCCTTCGTCTGCTTCTTCTTCTGGTGGACGAAGTCTTCGGAATGCGTGCAAGACAAGCTTGGATTCGAAGGCAACTCGTTACTCTCCTCAGACAGGTCTCTTTTTTGGTAATCAGTATAGCTAGTCGTAACTCGTTTTTTTCCTAAATTCCTAACTATTTGTTCGTCGACGATTGAGTAGTTTCTCCTGATTACAGTACCCTTTGCAGTTGGTCACTCCCCTCGGCACTTCAATCAACAAGAGAATCATCTCCGTTGTCCACTGGTTGTCTTCTCAAGAACAAGTTACAGTATACCTCGCGGCAATCAGGTACACCTATCCCTTCACTTGGTTGGTTACTGCCCCCTATCCTTTCCCTCTTACCGTATCCCCCTTATTCAGGGACTGCGTATGGCCCAATGGCCGACTGAGCCCTCCCTCCCCTCCTCGACCCACTTCATTCCATCATCGAACGAGGATTCTCCTCAGGACTCTCACCCTCTCAGCTCTTCCCGAACAGTTGAGACTCATTCTGGGGAATGAGACTACGAATCAGGTGAGTTCATGTCTAGCATTGCTAACTAGTCTCGGGTGGCATGAATATTCCCTTTTGCCCTCAGGGAATCAAAGGAGTGTGCAATGCCCTGCAACGACCCCACCTCAATCGTCGTCTTCTCTATGTATTCATCGAACGTCTTCTCATCGCAATATTCCCCAAGAATCGATTCGAGAAGATCTTTGCCCAACTTCACTCTAAAAGTCCACGAACCAAGCGGGTCTAATTCTTCTTTTATAGCGGGTCTTTTCACACTAGTCACTTTGTCACTAACCTTGCATTTCGCTTCAGTTGTCATTCTGTCATCCTGCATTGCTAGTTACTGAGTAAGTTTATACTGCAGAGTTCTATTCTAGAGTATTTGTATTGTACAGTCGCCTAGAGAATTATTGCATAGTATAAGGTAGCTGTTTTGTCTCATCCTCTCAACAGGTTCTTTACGAATTCCTCACATTTCGTTTGCCATTCCGTCCAAAAGAGCATAATAAAGATTAATAAGTTTGCAAGGCTTACAACAGAGTGAGGTTACTGTACACTACAGTTACAAAAGGCTAGCAAGGGTACATTAGGAAACGTCGCCCGGTGTGCGTGCACTCCACCGTAGTTTTGCAATTTCAGAATATCCCAAATTTTTTGTTATTTTCGTTTTTTATTGTTCTTGTTCGTGTTTTTTATGCTTCTCTGGTTTTTATATAAGCGCTAGTGGCATAGGCATCTATTTCGCCCCTTTTG
>LS818975.1:555074-613035 GCA_900490955.1 Micoletzkya japonica
TGATGTATCAATAAGAGGATCCCCTGTCCCCTTTCTTCATTCGCTTCCTATTGTTCCCCCGTACTAATATGTTGTCTTGTTGTCGGGCCAGTGTCGACAATTCTTGTCTAGCAGAGATTTTATAGTCCACAAGTAAATAGTCTTTTTGTTGTGCTAGCTACTCGATAGTAATCTATCATTTTTCCCTCCTTCGCCCCCCGCATCTCTTATCAATCCCACCCGCCCGGAGGGGTGTACTCATTCTTTCCCCCATACATACAAGTAACAAACATAAAGAGAAACATCCCGCTTCACGGGATGTTTCTCTTTATGTTTGTTACTTGTATGTATTTGTATGCCATATACTTGTAAGTTCAGGTAATAAACCGATACCAACGTTTATTTCTTGTGTATTCCTACACATATCTCTCACTCACTCTCGTCGTCTGCTCTCTCTCCCATCCTTCCCTCTCTCTGCTCGGCTTGGCTGACCCACCTTCATCTCACCGATTATCTCTGGCCATGCGATCGGATTCATCAGAAATGGACAACACGGAAATGTTCATCCACTGCCAATGTTGAATTATTGAGATCCTATCATTTTTTGCTTAGGCTTAGTTCCGCACTTTTCTTTTGGGTACAGCTTAGTTTCTCTTGAGTACAGCTTAGTTTCTTCTCCGCCCCTCTCTCTCCCACTAGGTTCTCTCTTTCACAGCAAATCGAGAGAGCGCAGACAAAAAGAGCGATTCTTTAAACGCGGCGCGCCTAGGCCGCACTCGCTGGTGAGCCGAGTCTCTTCCTCTCCCTCGCCGCATCGCCTCGGTCATGCTTGATCTACGCCCCAGCTATGCTCGGACGTGGTCTTTTGGTGGCGGGCCGCTCCGCCCCTTCGTCTCGAGGGGCCGGGGGGTTGACCCCGCGGTGGCCGGCTCGGAATGTTAGATCCTTCATGGGCTTGGCAGTCTAATTCTTACGCATTATGTCAAACAATCGAGGCACGGTGGATGCCCCGCATTGGGTATGAGGAATCATCAGGCGGACATAGGGACCAAAGCAACTTTTTCGGACATAGTGACCATCCCGCCGGACATAGTGACCACAGTATTTTGCTTATTCCGGACATAGTGACCAACCATAAAATATCCGGACATAATGACCTGGACCCCTCCCCCGACCCCACGACCGCACAACGTTCTGCTCCAAAGGGTAGATCATGCTTGCAAAAGGAGAGAGAGGAGATGAGAGAGCATGGGAATTGGAGAGACGCAGACACAGTCGCAATGTGGCATAATTCGGACTGGTGGAACGTAGTGCGACCGTTTTGCACCTACATTTAAAAACGGCACACACTTTCAGCATACTGTAACGGGAAAATTTTGAAAAGTGCTGCCGTATGACGCTCTCACCACGAAAATGGGCGTGTTCATACGTGTCACGCCTCGAATACCTTTGGAATGTCTCGTTTCTATCGCAAACTGACCTTAGCTCTGCCTATATAAACGGTCGTGACCCGAGTGAGGCGCGATTCGTTGACGGGATGGCGTTTCTTGTGTAACTACTAACCGTTCACCCTTCCGTGGAAACTTGTTTTGCGGTAGGAGTAATTTTCCAGTGGCGGCAGGGTGGGCATGTAAATCGCGAATTTAGAACAGCGGTTTGGGTAATTTTGCAGTGGGTGACAAAGTACTTCTTCCTAGGTTCAATGTTCCATTCTTCGTGTTCCTTCAATTCCACGAATCCCGCTTCTGACAGACGATTCTTGCACTCTTGCACAGCTGAACGAAGCTTCCTAACAATTGAGCTACCTAACAAGCAAATCAGATTGGCTTGAAAATAAATAGGTTTTTGTTGTAGCAAAACCTCGCACACACAGCATTCTGCCCGGTGAAGAATGTATCTAATAGCGAATCGACCACTGTTTTTGAATTTACTCAGCAGTGGCTGAACAAAAGTGCCTCAAATTTTCAGAGCGTCTTGAACTCATAGTGACGAGCTTAAGTATTTAAATTCATAATTTTCCATTCACTGGTTCGCCCACAGGATCGGATCCCATGGGCGGAAACCGCTACCTGCTAATCGAACGCTAGGAATGCTGTGCACACCAATTTCTCAGATTGCCTTCAACATACCCTTCCCACGCACGTAACTGAATGCCCAATACACACGTTGAATCATAGAAGTTGCGAGTGGTCTTATCGTGTTCAGAGATAACAAGAAGAAGCGGAAGAAGATAGCAACTATTAAATGACCCTGTGACGTCACAATGACCAATTGTAAGTGGTGGAGGAAATATTGATCGACGGGAAAGTGTGCACGAAGGTTCTACGCTCTCGCATCAATCGATAACGGCGGCTCATTCATCGGAACAAGGTTCAACGCGATCAACTCACCGCTGCTGACTCATCGATGACTCATACTCGACGCTGATTGGACGCTTACTGTACCCCACCCCATTCTGTTACTATTAATAGCTTTCCTAGAATCGCTCGTTGTATTCCTAGAATTACCCCCACCTTTTCCTGGAATATTACCCAATGTTGCGAAATAGCTAGTGGTATATAAGGCGGTAGTTCCTGAGACCGGGGTCATTCGTTTCCCTTCCACTTCCTGGGCTCTCCACTGCCTTCTACTTTCCTTTCCTTGGTTTCACTTAACTCCTTCGCTTCCATTGTACGTTCGCGTCCGGATAAACAGTTCATCAGAACTGGACGTTGTGAGTCTGTGGGTGGGATAACTTCTATGCGCGGGGATGGGGAAACTGTGACTGATCACCAGGATCCCCCAGCACTTGTCTCGTGTTGCTCTCTCTTCCCTTATGCATTCTACTCCCTCTGGAGGATCGGCTCTCTCATATCAGAGACGTCCGAGTCTTCCGTCCTCTCCCTTACTCAATTCTCTACAGCTTATCTCTCTCAACACACCAAACCCTATTTTCAACACGGTTCGACGCTAATTCAAACTGCTCAAACAACATTCACTTTCTGCATAGCAATACATAATCATTTATCCGTAAAGAGATCTTTACAAATGAAAGGAATTAAGAGTTAATTACAACCGTTTAGCGATCTTGAGCAACAGTACAACAGTATCCAAAGAGTATCTAGTATCTACAGCAAGTAATATTCTTCTGAACACTACGCATGTACAGTCTTCACTTGTTTCCTCGTTTGCGGCCCATCCCTCTTTGGGAAGAGAAAATGTTATGTGAAGTCGGTCCAGGAGGGACATGAGGGTCTGCAGGAAATCGTGCATAAAAGGAGATAGCGAACTACTCCACTCAACCAGCAACCGTTGAATGTTGGCAATCCGCAAAATTGATAATAGTTGGAAATAGCATAACTGGTAATTAATGGCACCTATGTTACAATTACATCATACCTTATTCGATATTCCACAAATCGAAGAATTGGTACTCTTGAGACGTTGAGATAATTATTGTCGGTCCTCGTATTCAAATTTTCATTCTTGATTGGACTTGCGTTATTTAGCATAAGTGCACAGCCAAAAGAGCAAGTAACCAACGGAAGACGGAATAATTACTGTCGGAACGAAAATTTGGATGCGAGGATCGACAATAACTCTTCCTTAACCAAGGTTAAGGAAGAGTTATTGTCTGCCTGGCGTGCGGGACATATCTGCGTATAGGACATCCTTGCGTATAGGACAAAGCTGCGTACGGACAAGTTAGCGTACGCCATCTAAAGGGCCACGCCCACTCGGGCGTCGGACATCTTAGCGTACAGACAAGTCTGCGTATACGACAAGCTGGCGTACCGGACATATTACCGTATTGTTTTAGCGCCTATATATTAGGGTGGCAAGAAAGTTCTTGGGCAGAAATAACAGCTGTTTTAATTTTTGCATATCTTCATCAGGAAATAATTTCAATCTTCAATGTTTCCACCTATGCTATCGCCAACCCACAGCATTCCTAGCGTTCGATTAGCGAATGGCGGATTCTCCTGTGATCTATGACCACTGCGGACAAAGCATTTAGCCAAAATTCACAAATTTAAAAACTTAAGCTCCTCCCCATCAGTCCAAATAACTGCCAAAATTTGGTGAAGATTCATTCAGCCGTAGTGGAGTAAATTTAAAATTGGTTGCCAATTCGCTATTAGACACTTCCCCTTTCGTTCGGAATGCTGTGAATCCCCTTCTTTTGGGTATCTCGGTGATACCTTCCCTCGAGAAGGAAAGGAGTTGTGACTCTCAGAACTGGTTTGTCTGTGATTTTCGGGTATATATTTCAAGGAAGCTTTTCTCGGCTGTAGATGAAGTAAGGTCTAGCAATAAATGGTAGTGAAAGAGGATAATGTCAGCTAAATAAGGTGAGTGGGTTTCGGTTTCCCAACTCAGTTCGCCTAGCTTAGAGCAAGGCTGCATCGGCAGTACGAGGTCGTGCGATGTCAGGGAGGAGGGGGTTTTTGCCGTTCTGAGCCTGTTTTCCATGACTAAATACGCAAGTTGTCTAAGTTACCGTACATATACGGATAGAGTGACCATTCATCCTTTTGGTAGTAGTCTATTGAAATAGATTTATTTGCTGGTCCAGAAGCGAAACAATGAAATGCTCATGTAATGCAAGTCCGGTTTCGGTTGCACTAGCAGCTCCTCTCCTTTAGCTATCCTTTTCCAGATCATTCTATGCGTGACGTTATTGTAGGGTCTTCAACTATCATTTCCAAACATTAGTCCCTCCAGAAACTGCGTTTGGTGGAAGCAGGAGAGATGAGACTGACTACTGGTCACACGGGTCTCTCTCTCGATAGCCCGTAGGGCATGGGGTATCCATCGGGCAAGTACTCTTCTATAACGAAGTGACTGTTGGCCATTCTGTATAGTGGAATGGATAACCCAAATAGTACTCGACATTTCCGGATTGGTTGCATCTGGCTTCTCCTTGCGAATAGAGAGCAAGGCCAGGTTGCGTTGGGAAGGAAGCCCCAAACGGGGTTCGTCCTCCGAATGCCCGTTTCCACAGTTGAAGAGATCATATCAGTTGTCCATAATGGAGTGTCTTATGACATCCCCGGACAATGGTACGGTGGCATTATGGTAGGCAGAGCATGCATAGAAGCCGTGTTATCCATCGTAGAAGACGGCGATCCGAAAGGACCGTTTATCGATTGATGCGATAACTCAATAACGGCAACACAAAGCGCAATGATATACATATTGGCAAATAGCTTGAGGTACCCTCTATTGCCTCACTTCATATCAAACTTATTCGTAAACCCTAACCAATTAATCTGATAAAAAGTTTCAACCTGCCCAAGAACTTTCTTGCCAACCTAATAGAACTCGCATTAATCGAAATTAGAATAAGAAATCAATGGAATGCATCTTTCGGAAATCAACAAAAGTATAGATTTGCAAGAACCACTTCTGTGACCACAACTCACTAAGCGTGCACGGAAAGAAAAAAGTGAGGAAGAGATGAAAGGGTCAAACACCTCCCTAAGCGAATACATTAAAGAAAGTGTGGAACTAAGCCTAAGCTTAAGCAAAAGAAGAATAGAAGACGGATAATCAAATACTGGTTGAAAAAAGTACATAAAGCGAGGTAGAGGAGAAGCGGATGATTGCTGTTCAGTGTACGCTAATTTGTCCGTACGCAAGGTTGTCTGTACGCAGACTTGTCTGTGCGCAAAGATGTCCATATGGGGCCTGTACGCCTACTTGTCCGTACGCTAACTTGTCCTATACGCAGATATATCTGTACGCAAGGTTGTCCCCAACGCTCTGCGCGTCATACTAATACCGTAACCCTACAGTAACTCGAATAGCCAACTCACGAGAGACACAGGTTGAGGAGAGAGAAGGTGATCATATACTTCCTTTTGAGGGGGGAGTTGCAGCCATTCAATGAAGAGACTGGTCACACTGTCCATATGCTCAACAACTACCGTACTCTCTACAGTATCCTTCCATGATAACTATATTAATTTGTACTTTGTTAAGCAGGTAGCGGTGCCATTGGCTATTCCGCTGGAGATGATATTTAGAGAATCGTATGTGAGAAGTGAGGAAAATGTCTATAGCTACTCCATTGAGAAGGAAGCCTCCCTATAGTTCGCCAAACAACTACCGTTAAGCCAGTAAATTGTGGGCCGTGTTTGAAACACTTGAAACAAGGCCATATCTCGGCTGGGAAAGGTCGTACAGAGTTCTGGTTGGAATTTTTGGAATCCTCAGGACGAGATCTATTTGTGTATCAAGTTTGGTAATGTTTAAAGGGACATGGAAGTGATTTTCAAGTGAAGCTTATATGAAAAATCTTTTCGAAATTAGTATAAAAACAAAAGGAAAAATGATAAAAATTAATAGTATTCGAGAAATGATTTTTTGAAATTTCGCCCAACGACGATGCTACTGCGTTTAGCGAAAGGAATTAAGCCAAAAGCGACATTCTTCTCAACGACGGAAGCCCGGAACGAAAAAATAAAGCATGCGATTTTCGAATTTTTTTCTTCGATTTTTTATTGTTGCCATCTTTTTCCGCACATTTTGAAACCTTAGAGAAATTTTCATCGAATTTCAAAACTTTTGGTTAGAGGATGCTTCCTCCCTTTAAAGACCTTTAAAACGTAAAAATGTGGCATTGGAGAGGTTCGAACAGGGATAGCGAGAATTTCATTCATTCAAGATATATAAAAGTCGTTTTAACCGGTTTAGAGTTGTCTAATCATCACCAAACTTGATACACAAGTAAATCTCATCCTGAGAACTCCAAAAATTCCAACCAGAACTCTGTACGACCTTTCCCAGCCGAGATATGGCCTTGTTTCAAGTGTTTCAAACACGGCCCACAATTTACTAGCTTGACGGTATGTCTGCAGGACCTCTATCAACGCTGTAAGATCGCTGTACGAGCTCTGTAGAAGCTCTATATGTTCTCTGTCGAAACTGTGTATGTTCTCTGTAGTATCTCTGTAACACTTCCCCCTGTATTCCTCTCTTGGGGGCTCTTTCTGGTCGTTTGTGGATGTTATAAGGGGCATAACAAACATTGAATGTTTATCAACGAAATATTAATATTTAGAACAATAGAAAATAGCACACTATTATCCGACCTTTCAATCTTGGAAGTCGACTAGTTTAGGACTTATTTCATAAAAGTTTACTCCTAGTTATCAGTGAAATCTTATAAACTATGCCAGTTCGCAAGTAGGGAAAACAGAAAAAGCTCACCTGTTTTCGTGACTAACTCTCCTTCGCTCGAGATATTAAAATACATGACTTAACATAGCCGATGCCTGAAAAAACGAAGTACATCTACATACTGACCTTTCACGTATGAAGTATCCGTAAATAGAAAGGCCTGAATTGTACATTTCTCGCTTCAAATATTCTCCGCCATTTTCGTGCCATTGCGTATACAACTTCAACCGGCATAACTGAACCTGCAACGAAGTAATATAATATTCGGCATGACTGCAACATTACAACTAGTTCAGTAACATAAATGAATCAACAAAACATTTTAAAAAAAACAACGCACAGTTCCATAAAACATCACAAAACTTCAGAAAATAGTAGGAAATGCACGACGTTTTACCAGTCCGTGTTCCGAAATTCCGAATGTCTCTGCGTCTCTCTAATTTCCATGCTCTCTCGCCTACACTCTCTTAATTTGCATACGACTCTATTCTACGTAGCAGGACGTAGTGGGAAATGGAAATGTCATCATCCCTTGCAAAAACTAAGGAAGTACATAGCTGTAACAGCTCTGTATTTCTCTGTTGCAGCTCTGTTTCAGCTCTGTTTTCCGAAACAGAGCTCTTACAGAGGTAATACAGACCATCTTACAGAGGTAATACAGACCTAACGCGTTATAACATCTATGTACTATCTCTGTACTATGTAAGAACGCTGTTCTAACGGTGTAAAAGCTATATAGACATTGAGCTGAGTGGGTCCTACAATGAAATTAATTGAAAATAGGTTTATCATGTTTGCGAAAAATAAAATAAAGATGAAAAGCGTAGCCAGCAATAGCAACTATTAATCGAGGGTACGGTATTGAGATCAGAAAATAATGCGTTGAAAATATTTCATCTCACAACGACTGTTAAGATTACGGTAGTAAATGTTTGAACGTGCTCTGCCTGCGCAGAGACCAGCCTCCGCGTGCATTGACCGTCGGTATCGTTGTTTACAATGGCTCCCCCCACCTTTGCTGATCTCGGAAAGTCCGCTAAGGACCTCTTCAACAAGGGATACAGTGAGTTTGAACTATCACTTTTTTATTTGCCCCTTTTGCTGTATTTAATACCTTTTTTCAAATTAGGTCCAATATCATGTCGTGAGAGTATTATAATTGTTAAAATCAAGAAAACAATAATTACCTCTCAAAACTATGCAACTTGAACCTCGTTTTTTTTTGTTGTTTGCAAAGTGCAACGCCCTTCTAAAAATCGATGCGCCCCAGCTTTACGTTGTCCTTTGCGAATCCACAGAGAACGGACAAAAGCCGAGCCCTAGTAAAATCGTTGAATTTTGTCACAAATTGATTCCTACGGTATCCTCAGGAAAATCCATGTGGGAGCCTGCATATTTCATAACCAGTTTTGAAATTATTTCACGGGAAAACGCCTATTTAGAGCCAGTAGAGCATAGTCAACCGCGATTGAGCCGAAAGACAACATTAAATTTGGCATAATGCGAGAATATCAAACCATTTGATCGCGTATTCGCTGTAAATAACCGTAAAAACTTTTGGTAAGTTTAACTTTACAGCGATCCGTATCCGTAGTTAAGCTAAGAACGGATTCCGGAAACCGGGTATGATACTGTACTGTCGCAAATCTCTCTCGCGTTGTTGTGCGCGGCACCAAGTATCCCGTCCGTTCTCCGTGAATCAGTTCTGACTCGTTATTCCGTGTCAGTATCTTAAATATTAGGCGCTGTTTTTAAATTTTGAAATCAAACATTTTCAGACTTTGGATACCTGAAGATTGACTCTACCAGCAAGGCTGGAGAGAAGGGAGATGTCGAGTTCAAGGTTGCCTCTGCCCACAACCTTGCAAGTGGCAAACTCGGGGGAAACCTCGACGTGAAGTACAAGATTCCCCAGTACGGTACGTTGCCATCTACATCGTTCGCTGCTCCTCAAATATCGATTGGAACACGGGCTAGACTGAATCCGTTAAAGTGTGCTCATCTTACACACTCTCTTCAGTGCAAATGGAACTTAGCACAGGGTGACGAGAAAAGAGATTGAATGGTAAAGACTGTCGATTGTAGGAGTGACTCTGACTGAGAAGTGGAACACGGATAACCAGCTGGGAACTGTGATCGAAGTGAACGAGCAATTCGGAAGGGGACTCAAGGTCACCCTCGATTCGTTGTACGCACCGCACGCCGGAAAGAGATCCGGAAAGCTGAAGGTTTGACTTGTCTTATTTTTATTCAACGGCTATAGGTTTGTATAACAGTTGACAGTAGCTCATTGTATTCAGGCCGACTATTCTCTCCCCACTGCTCGTTTCACCACCGACCTTTCCCTCACTACTTCTCCCGTCGTTAACGCCGCTGCTGTTTTCCAGGTACAGCTTGTAGACCTTTGTTCATTTATCTTCTTTAAGTAGGATTTGTGTTCTATGGACGTCACTTTACATACTTGTCAACGAAAATAGCTTTAATTAGCAGATAATTAGGAGCATATTGGGTTTTGTTGGCAGGATTGTTTTACCCGATGCTAATCCCCCCCCCCACTAAGAGTGTATGGTTGCAGAGGGAGTCGTTCCTGATCGGAGCGTCGGTCTCGTTCGACACTGCCACTAACAAGGCGACGAACACTCAGCTGGCCTTCGGACAGGCAACCCGCGAGTACACTCTCCACTCGTCAGTTGTTTACTCCCTCCGCTCCCCCTTCTAATCCATCTATCCTTTGTTTGTTCAGGTTCGTTATCAACAACAACGAGTTCGGAGCTTCTCTCTACCACAAGGTCGCCCCCAACACGGAGATTGGAGCACTTCTCGGATGGAAGGTAACTCAGAACTCAAAGAACGATCAGTCGACATTTTGTTGTATCGATTGTCTCAAACTGTCGCCATCCCGTACCCCCACAGCGTCCTACGTGCAAAGCCTAATTTAGATATCCGAGGAAAACAGTTTTGAACGGGTGTCCGGTGGGAATATTATAGTAAACTGCACGTGTTTCCGGTTCAAAACATGATTTTTGCTATATTTTGTTCATTTATGGTTGAAAAGAACGTGTTTCCGATGATGAAGTGAATTTTAATTTTAAAACGCACGGGTATCCCGCTTACAATCTAATACGGCTGCGCAGGTATGCACAGCGTACCGTAGAGTTGCATTTCGCAAGACAACGGGGAGTAATGATAGGAAAAGTGATGGGAAGTGGGATGATTGGTCACGTGATTAAAACGATGAGGAACAAGAGTACTATTCAATGCACTATGGTTGATCCCATGCATTTGTTAAGGTTGGCGGAACTGGTGCCAACTTCGCCATTGCCACCAAGTATTCTCCGTCTCGCGAAGTGACCATCCGTGCTAAAGTCAACAACGAGAGCCAGGTTAGCGTCCGTCCTTATCCGTTGTCTCTTATCCCTAGTACCCTGTACCCCTCCCCTTCAGGTAGCAGCAGCAGTCCAGCATGCCCTGTCCCCTGCTCTCAAGCTCAACCTGTCGACTCAATTCAACCTCCAAGCCAACGACGGTCACAAGTTCGGACTTGGACTGGAGTACGAGCCATCGTGCCATTGAAGAGGAGATGATTGACTAATAGACACCGAGACCTGTTCCACTTGAGATCGTTATATTTGTACACCATTCTCAGGCTTTCTAGCTGAGTTTTGCAGGGATAAAGGCTAGCAGTTTCATCTTTGACATATCTTTAACAGTAAACAACAGGAAAACAATGCATGTAAAACAACAAGAAGAATAACAAGGTAACAATAGTCTAACACTAATCTATGCCCTGCCCCCTCCGAACTTGCCTCCCCTTCCTCTTCCCCTTCCACTCGTCCCTCTGCCACTTCCTCCTCCTCTCGCTCCTCCCCTCCCTCCAGTCTGCAATACTCTCCATCCACCTACAGTACCATCCTACAGTACCTTCTTTCGTAGATTGTCCTCCCTTCTATGTTGTTGATAAGCCTGTAGCTTCTCCTTCTTCTTTCTCGTCTTGAGTATCTGTTCCGGTCGAAGTACCTCATTGCGTACCTCAACACACGTAATATTCTCTGTCAAGGATAGTTCCATCACCGTAATTGAGAGGCGATTCCCTCTTTACCTTGGCTCCCTTGCCGGAAGTCTTCCTATTATGTCGATAGTGTTGTTTTCCCTCCTTGGCCTCATCCCCCTCGCCTTCTTCCCCTTCCTCTTCATCCCTCTTGAATCCCAACTTCTGCTTCTTCACCCATTCATCGTATCTTCCAGTCTTGTACGATGCAGGGATCCACGTTCCTTCAATGACAGTCATCCTCTAACAAATTCTAATTCACCCATCTACCGTAACCCCACCGTACCATCTTCAGTTCGAATCTTCTTCTTCGCAGGGTCATCATTGGCTTGTCCCTTGAACCTCTTCAGTTTACGATCCCTCAACCACTGGCTACCGTATCCCTCGAACCTCGCCTACCATTTCTTGACATTGCTCTGTTTGTACATTCCCCTGTCATCATCAGCCACGATATCAACACTGACTCCCTCTGCTTGACGAGAGAAATCGACCTGAGAAGAGGAGATTCGAGTGGTATCTAGATAGGGAACTGTATCAAGAATATTCTAGCAAAGGTTAAGTGAGATGACACGATACATAGATGAGAGCAGAGATGGAAAGTGAATGAATGAGTGGAATGCAACTCACGGCAAGGTCTCTTTCCGATGTCGCATCCTGCGCAGTATATGCAATAAAGTGCATTTTCTTCTCCTCCTCCAACTTTTCCCTTCAATATTCCCTATTCCTCCTCTTCCCCTATTCCCTTCCAACCTTCTACTCTGCTTCTTTCCTGCCTTTCCGATCAATTGAGTGAATGTATTCGACTGAAAGAGCAACCCGATAAACAAATATAAACTGACAATAACCGAAAGCACGAACCAAAGTCTCTTCATCGGCCTCTTGTAGTTTGTCCTTCTTCTCTTCTTCTTCCTTCTCTTTCCTCTCTGCTTTCCTCTTCTCCTCCTCCTACAGTAACCCATCTCCATCCCTTACCGTACCCCGGTCTCCTTCCCTACAGTACCCTCATACCTCAAGCCTCGCCCTAATCTTCTCTCCATTCAACTTCCTCATATTCTTCATAACTCCCACTTGCTTATCCCTTGATCCAGTATGCAATTCGAATATAGTCTGAACTGTCTTCCCCTTTCTCCTCATAAACTATTCTCTTCTCTTACCGCACTAGTCTTATAGTTAGCTAAGGCACTGAGTACATCCGATCGTTGTTTGTCCCTTTCATCCTTCAGATAAGGATGGAATGAAGCTGTTGAAGAAGAAACTCGCAACTCTTCCTGTAAAAATTGATTCCTGAATCAAAATGATTTCCGATGCAATACATCCTTTTCCCTCCATCGTTCTAGTTGACTACTCAAGTTGAAATACAACTCCCTCCCATCATCCCCCCAACACTTACCTTCACTCTCCTAGCTGATTCAGCCGAAGGAGGAGGTCGTGTTCTACAGTACTTGGACAGAGCCATCGTTGACTTGTGCTGTAGGTCGTGCTGAAGGAAATACTACTGTAGAATACAGTAACCCATTGGAGGACGCAAGAGGGAGAGGACAGAAGGAGACTGACCAAGTCCACGTTGTTATCGTGAATGCTCAGAAGGAAGTCCACTTCCGTCTCGATAAATCTCTCGGGAAGTCGACCGATTAGAGTCTCTTTCTCTGCAAATGCTACAGTAATTCTCCTCTTATTATCCCTTTCATAAAGCATGCCAAGCAAAATACCGTGTCAGAATACAAGTGATCAGTCCAAACATCATACCATCATAAATATCCCTGTCTTGGGCGAATTTGAGGGGTTTTCCGAGAAAGAGGAAGAGATCGGTCATATAGGCGAGTTCGTCAGGAGTAACAAGGGAGATGGCTGTGCCCGATCGACCTGAGAGGGAACACTCACTAATCCCGCCCCCCCCCCCCCACCAATCCCCTATTGTATATACCTGCTCTCGCGACTCTTCCCGCTCTATGCACGAAGAGTTTCGGCTTCGGAGGAAAGTGCATGTTGATCACCTAAAAGCACACCTTTCAGATAGAAATTTCAGTTCACGATAAGCAATATGAGATAGGATTGCTGTAACAAGATGTCTCTACCGTATCCAGAAGGGGAATGTCCACTCCTCTCGCAGCCACATCGGTTACTACAAGGATGTTCACCTTCTTATCACGGAACCTAAATTTGCCCGCATAAGCTAGAACTCTTGCAATAAGCCGAACGAAACGTGTTGAAATACGTACCTTGCAATGTTCTGATTCCTCGCAGTGTGATCTAGTTGAGAATAGATGAAGGAGCATTCGATTCCCGATCGATTGAGAACTGCCACGAGGTACCTCAAACGAGTCAGTGAATACAATATCCCCGCTCTCTCCCAACAGTACTCATCTCCCATCCCCGTATCCTCCTCAACCAAGAGACTACAGTGTGTACGTACTCTACATGTTTCATCGTCGCACAGAATACAATCGCTTGTTTCTCCTCCACTACCGTCTTCTTCGCCAATCCCACTACAGCCGCCACTCGATCGTCTGGTCTGAATGCATTCTCTGTTATCCATTCAGGCATTTGATCGGCAATACACAGTATCTTGGAATATCAGAAGTCAAGCTACTTATAGATGTTCAACAAATGAGTCATGCTTAACGAACCTGCACGTGACGAAGACCATGGAGAGGAGTTCAGAGACCTTGTCATCGACATTGAGACGGACTTAAGGGATGAATGGGATGGGGGAAGGGGGGGGAGTGAAGGAGGAAGAACTCACTCAACATCGGATCTGTCAGTCCTGCCTTGGCGAAGTCAACCAACATCTTGGGAAGAGTCGCAGAGAACAGAAGAGTTTGACGGGACTCCGGAAGACGTTTGAGAATATCCTGAGGGGTTGAGAGGGAGTGACTACGTGATTACGGTAGCAGGCATGAACGTTTACCGTAAGCTGGTCAAGGAATCCCATTTCAAAGAGACGATCGGCTTCATCGAACACTACGTATTCTACGTTGTTGAACTTGAGATTCATCTCAACGGCAATGTGAAGGAGACGACCAGGTGTAGCAAGGAGGCTGTAGGGAATCAAGTAGAGTAGGGAGATTGGGGAGGCTATTGGGAGGATTGTGGTTGGGGTAGAAGAGTTATCGAGGGGATTAGAAGGAAGTGAGGAAGACATACATGTCAGGAGACTCGTGAAGGGTGGCGAATTGATCGTCCAGACTGTCTCCTCCCACGAGACAAGCACAGTGCAATCCAGTGTACTTGCCCAACTAAATCATTCAATTTTAACTAGAGTTTCTTGTAATAGGAGGAATGAAATAATACACTAAAGTACCTCCGAGTAACTGATTTAACCGTATATCCCACCAACAGCAAATTGTACCTCCTTGACTACCCGAAACGTCTGCAGAGCGAGTTCCCTAGTGGGAGAAACGAGCAACGCTCGTATTCCCTTCGTGTCTCTCTTCTTCAGTCTTTGCAGCATCGGAATAACGAAGGCTGCAGTCTTTCCCGATCCAGTTCGAGACATCGCAACTACGTCCTTTCCATCAAGGATACACGGAATGGTCTTCCTCTGACAATCAAAGGGTATTATTGGCATTTAATGCACTTCGTCGCTCTATATCGGCAAACAATCGCGGACTGCTTTACCACCCATATTTTGTGAACTGGGCTCACTTACAAAATAACAAGATAATAGTTGTTATATTCATCGAAAGCAAGCCTATCAAGCACCGTACACGGATAACTACCGCATACAGAAATTTTCATTAAATAGGTTTGCACTTAGTGAAAACATGCAGTAGCTATGCCAGATAAAAATCGTAGGTATTATCAAAATAGTTGCCCACGGTCCTAGCATTTACCCAATATACCTGAATAGGAGTAGGCTGACGAAATCCCTTCTTCTCGATTCCCTTGAAGACCCCGTGATCCAGACCTGTGATCCTGCATGAAATACGTTAATACAGACACATACCGAATGATTGCCATCCACCAGCCTTCCTCTCCTTCCTATTTCGTGACTGTCGAATAGTCTCATAGTCCGCACCTTCATCATCAGAAGCCATTACCTTAAGAAATTGGTTCTAGTGTAAAAACTACGCATAACAGACAACTGCAAATTTATATAAGTGATTTGTAGGCCCAAACTCAAGAAAAAGGAAAATTTTCGCACTGAATCCGGAACAGAGACCGTGAATTAGACGGTATTTCAGTTCGCGATAACTGCAAAAAATGTGCTAAGAACTGGTCATGTTTCCGGCGTGTGCTGAGCCGTAAATAACGCGCTAACTGCCGATATCGTTATAAGTCTCGTGTTTCAGTTGCGAATTCCTTCCCTCTGAGTGCATGTATTTAGTTGTTGTCGTACCTCTGTTGTCCAGTATCTCTCTTGTGGCGTGATCCACCCTGCCTCTTTTAGTTTGGTCCCCTCTCCCTTTCATATTTAGCAAGGACTTCGGGATGGGATCTCTCATGGAAACGACGTCAATCGACATGGAAGGTATGGCGTGAAATGACATGTTAATGTCTAGTTAGTATACTACCGGGATGTAACTTAGCATTCTGAGAAAAGTGTCTCGCGGGATGAGTAAGCAAGCACTGGTCATGTGATAGTTACTTTGAAGCGAGTAAGTCAGAAGGTCGCTTTCACTTTGTTTGTCGCCTTCTCTTGCGTTTCATCGGAAAGCTGTGGTTGTGCGAGTGGAGTGTGTGTGAATGCAGAGTCTTCTCGGGGGAGGGGAATGAGAGGGAGGGGGCAGGGTAGTATAGAGGAGGGAAGACTCTGCCAGGTCCCTTTAGTCCCTAGTCCCTTTCGCTCTTTGACCCTCACTTCACTCTATCCTCGTCTCGCGTGAGCATCTCAAATGGACCATCGACGGCATTCCAGAATGGACCCCCAAGTGGACGATAGAAGACCTTCCAGAAGTGATAAACACGCTTTGCCTGCGGCTCCCTTGACTGAAGACGTGGAACTGCATCGAGCCTCGGCATGTCAGTTATTTTACTTTTGCTTATTTTGTTGAGATTTAATAAACTTTACTTTTTAGCTGGTCAGCCATCGACCAAGCGGTTCTTCGATGATGTCTTGCCGTTTCGAGAAGAAGAAATCAGAGAGGCTTTGCATGTTCGATAGGTATCTTTGACTGGTTTCACCTTACCTTGTAGAAAGAAGCGAAGAAACATCGATGGTGGAAGGATTCAGCTGTGAAGAAGATGACTTTCGGGGAATTGGAACACTCCACTTGCATCAAGGTTACCTTTAATTTCCCAGTTTTTTTTTCAATTTTTATCGAAAAGTTTTCCAACTTTTATCGGGGATTCAAAAGAAAAAAAGCTTTATATATGCGTGAACTTGATCGTTTAAATAATGTAACGGTTCCCTTACTTCCTTATACTATCCCTTCCATTTAGTTGTTGTAGAATAGGGCCTAGTAATGTATAATGAAGGGGAAGAAGGCTAAGTGGATGGCTACCATTCATAGGCAATAGCCATTCATAACAATAGCCCGGTAACGAACGAAAGTCTATAGAAGTGAGTGAGTTGCGTTGGCTATTAGAAGAGGAAGAAGACATTAGATGCATTGTTTTTGTTGAAGACATTAAATGCATTGTTTATAGTATATTCTCGAGTCGTTCACTGAGGCTCGAAGTACAAGCGAGGCAACTGAAGCGTGCACTTTGGGACAATATTTGGACAGGTTTGACACCTTTCGAGGTTGGCTTGTTTAGACAGCTTTGCGATACGATCATTGATACAAATGATATGTCCTTCCCCAGTCATTTCTTTGATATGCATGTCTCCTCATTCAGAGGTCACCAAGACGATTCGAAGGCTGCCCAACAGAATCCATGGGACTACGAAGTACTTCCCAATGCCATGTTCATCGAACAAGTAAGCGTACCCTCCCCATCATTGGACATCTCCATGGCCAAATAACTAGTTACCCGTCTGGCGCTAAAGACACAAGTGCGAAATGTGTCTTCTCCGTTAGAATTGGCACGAGTCCCTCGAGACTCGAACATGCGATTCCCTACAATTCTTGTGTTTTACGAGAGCTTCGAAGAAGGCAGACATCTATTAATAGGGGTGCTGAAACATAATCCATTCATGTTCTTATGCTAAGCCTGCTTCCCTCGGTCTGATCCTCCTTCCTATGCTCTATTCACATGCAAAGTAGCGTAGTCGAGTCAGGAAATGGGATAAAGTGTCCATTGGGGAGTGTTGTCCCCTTAGCCCTTACTACTCCGTTTACTCTCGATTCGCCCGCTTTTGTTGGGATGGAGCTATGAATACGCGAGGGCTGACGAACACTTTTTGATTGAAAGGAGTTGGAAGTGAGAGTGGCATTGAGTGTGGGGAGAGGGGCTATTAATAAAAGAAGACGGATTGGGGAATAGTTGGAAGGGGGGATGGGAGAGAGCGTGTAGACAGAGATCTCAACCACGCTTTTAATGAAGAAAAAAGTAATTAAATAAAACAAGCAATTATTGAAAAATTGGCGCTGCTTCAATGTAAGAGTATGTAGTGGGAGGCACTAGTTGGTATAACTTGTGAACGGCGGTAGGAGGCGAAACGGTCATGCCCGTCCTTAGGTAGATATAACTTATTTTACGGCAAATAATAGGATTTCTATCTCATGATTTTGTAACCTAAAAAAGTTTGTAAATATCCGAGCGAGGTTTGCGACTGTGATAATGAAGAAGCACTGCAGGTCCGTGTAATGGAACTCCCCGGAACCTCTCGCATGTCCTCTTGTGGAGCGTGCAATGCTGAGGGAAGTACGCACTGTTTTCATTGTCGAGGATACGGACAGGACAAGTGTGGATTCTGCAGGTTAGAGGAAGGGGGGGGGAGGGGCGACTCCTGACAAGGAGATGGTCTGACCTCGCGGAAAGGGATTCAAATGAGACATGTACCATTCGAAAGAGCGTCAAAAACGGAGTAGAAAACGATGTTCAATTTTTGCGAAGGGCGTATCTAGAGCGAGATAATCGTCATTTTCTGTAAGTAGGGATCCGCCATTGCGCCGCTTCCTTTTGTGAGGCGTCGCCTGCAGCAGGCTGACAGCAGTCGTCGGTAGCGCAGCAGGTAAGAGGTCGGTCTAGATTGGGAGGGGTAATGGGTTCGAACCCCATGCCGTGCAATCTTTTTGCACATTTTTCCACAAGTCCTGGACTTGTAATTTTTCCGGATTTTCCCCTCTCATTTTCCTTATCTGATGCCGCTACTACCAATGGCAGATCCTGTAAGTAGAATTGATATGAGATACGCATTTTGTTGATAGCAGGAAGAGACATTGCTGTGGCCATGATTATAGCTCCAAATCACTTCCAGGTACGAGGCAAGAAGTTTTGGTAAAATTTGAAATTTGTCGAAATCTTGAAAAAATTACAAGTCCGGGACTTGTGGAAAAATGTGCAAAAAGATTGCACGGCATGGGGTTCGAACCCATTACCCCTCCCAATCTAGACCGACCTCTTACCTGCTGCGCTACCGACGACTGCTGTCAGCCTGCTGCAGGCGACGCCTCACAAGAGGAAGCGGCGCAATGGCGGATCCCTACTTACAGAAAATGACGATTATCTCGCTCTATATACGCCCTCCGCAAAAATTGAACATCGTTTTCTACTCCGTTTTTGACGCTCTTTCGAATGGTACATGTCTCATTTGAATCCCTTTCCGCGAGGTCAGACCATCTCCTTGTGAGGGGGCTCTTTAGCCCCCTCAGGACATGAGCTGTCCCCGTGTAAGTAAGACTTGTTGGAAGGGAAGTAATTAGGAGTGGAGTGTCGATATCCGAGAGGGGAAGTGAGGGAATGATGAGAAGTAGGGGAAGGAGGATTATAGGGGGGGGGGGGAGATATCGGGCAACCGGGAGGGAAAATAAGACGACGGTTGAGGGGTCGAGGGGGAAGCAGAAGGGAATGATTAGGGAGATGAGGTGGGGTAGTGGTTCACAGATGAACACACTTAGTACTCAAAGACTTAAAAAGAGATCAAAGTTCAACAGCGAAAAGAATTAAAATATTGTTGGGTTGATAAAATATAGTTATTCAGAGGAACGGGAATGAAGTCGGGAGTAGCGCATCCTGCTGTGTACACTCATCCCATGGTCGCCACCTTCCCTCATGTCAGTTCGCGATACTTCCTCCCCTTACTCATCTACCGTATACTTTCTCCCCTTACTCATCTACCGTATACTTCCTCCCCTTAGTCATCTACCGTATATTTCCTCCCCTTAGTCATCTACCGTATTCTTCCTCCCCTTAGTCATATACCGTATACTTCCTCCTCTTAGTCATCTACCGTATACTTCCTCCCCTTAGTCATCTACCGTATACTTCCTCCCCTTAGTCATCTATTATTGAAGGAAAGCGAACGTTGAGAGAGCTGCGCAGTTCTTTCCGCTAACCACCGTGAAACTTCAGCCGGAGCCGGGCTTTAGCCTAAGCTGGCACTTTGCCAAGAGAGTTTCACTGTATTTAGCGGAGTGCGCTGCAAAGATTTCTCAACGTTCATTTTCCTCCAATAATACCGTATTCTTCCTCCCTTAGTCATCTACCGTATTCTTCCTCCCCTTAGTCATCTACCGTATTCTTCCTCCCCTTTGTCATCTACCGTATTCTTCCTCCCCTTTGTCATCTACAGTATTCTTCCTCCCCTTAGTCATCTACCGTATTCTTCCTCTCCTTAGTCATCTACCGTATTCTTCCTCCCCTTAGTCATCTACCATATACTTCCTCCCCCTATCAACTACCGTATCCGCAGGCTGATATCTCTCGTGGTTATGCTTCATCGTCCACTGCAATGGTCCGACATGGAACGAACACTTATGGAGTGGGGACTCCAATGTACTTTATGAGCAAGACTGGAGTACCCCCGCCTGGATTGGGTAGGTTTATTTATCATATTCTTTTATTTTTCGTCGTCTAAATACTTCTTTTAAGCTTTAATTTTTTTACTTTTCTGGGGTGAGACTAACAAATAGTATTTGAAGGTACGCACGATTTGTGCTACATGTGTCATGGAAGAGGAGTCAAAGAGTGTCATTACTGTAAGGGAGGAGGAAAGAAGGTACGAATGCTCCTTATTACTCCATCTTTTGAAAGCATCTATTGAATCTACCAAATAATATTATAGTTTATTCATAATGCTTGAGGTGTGTTCCACGTGTGGGGGCCATGGCAGTGTGCGGAACTATACCAAGCTCATCGTGCAGTTGTGAGTATTCCATGATAACCCGTCCTTGTATCTCTCTCTTAATTTCCATTTTTTAATATTTGGAAAGGGTATATAGTACTTATACCCTTTCCGACTATAGTTACTTTATTCTAGGCACTTTAATTACTTTATCCTCTGTTCAGCGATGTGGAACACTCAGAGTTTATGACTCATTGCGATGTTCCCGAAATGTTGATGCGAAAGGCTGAGAGCAAGGAAATCTTCTCTGAAGAGGCCAACTACGTAAGATATCCTGTTTATTTTTACTTTAAATTTAAATAATCTCTGCAAGTAAAAGTAAGTGAAAGTTCGCTTGCAGGTTCGACCGATCACGAAGTTTCACATAAAAGAAGTGAATGAAGAGAGCAGAAAGTTGTGCGCAAAGCACCTGGAGAAGTGTCTGGGAAAGTGCAGGGTTATACAGGTACATTGGTCGGTGGAGGGGAAGGGAATACATTGACGATAGTGGGGGTCCTGATCATGTTTGGACAACTTCCCTAAGAATATTTTGACAAAAAAACAGACCTGTCATCGTACACAATTATGAATGATCCAGTTTTTTTCAAAATTTTCTATCAAAATCAGGCCTACAATAGTAAAATTCCAATTTGGGCCTACTACCCGTACTATGGGTCGATGCTTCACGTACGCTCTTAATTCTTTGACTCCTAAGCATACATTTTAGAATTAAAATAGTGAGATCCCCCTCCTCCGTGAATGCTCCCTTCAGCAACGCCACTTCCTCCACGCCTTTCCCGTATGTCGTGTCCCCTTCTCAGTCGGTTCCCATTCCGGAGTCTTCTGGGTATACGGTAAGGACACGCGAATCTACTTCCCCAAGTACCCCGCCAAGTGCACTATTCTCTGATCCCTTTGGCATATTTGGTCTTTGGTCTATCGACAACGACAATCCATTTGATTCAATTACATTTCCCTTCACTCAAATTCGACGTCACTTGATCTGCCGATTGTGTAATTTTCCTCAAGTTTTATATTTTTTGTACTTGAAGATTGTTTATGATATTCGTAGATGTATATTTAGAAAAAATGTTTGTGAAAATTATTTAATCTAATCAGAATAACTATCCGTATACTTTCGCGACCACCATATGGACTATTGTAGAGACTAACCAAATTATTGATTGTAAATTGTTAACCTAATATCTAGTCATTTGATCGCCCTGATCTCTTTTACTTTCCCTTTGCCGTTTCCTCGTGAGCTTTACCGTTTGAAAGATAAACCTGTCATTTTGTGGTACAGTTGGCTCGTTTGCATGAGGTTTTGATCCAAGTGAATTATCATGAATTTATGTTTTAGGGCGATTTATAAGTATCATATATCAGATGAGGTTACTCAGTCGATTACCGTTGATATTCGTATGCATTGGAGTGGTTATTGGAAGCGAAGAAGGGGAGGGAGAAGGAATGGTGGCTAAGGAGTCGAATGGAACTACTGTTCAGTCGGAGAACACGACGGTCCTTCCAGAGAACAAGGAGGATGTGCTGTGGAATTCCTTCGGAGCTTTCAAGTTGGAGTGAGTTCTGTTCTAATCGGGTTGATTAGTGATTAGTAGCTATGCTTACTTAGGTTTAGCAATACTAAAGCTGTTTGCGTATTATACAGGTAGCTTTCAGTTTCCCCCTCGTCCCTCCCACCTGCGAGTACATTTGGAATAAGAAGGATCGGTTTCTGCTTCTCACTTCCAATGTCTGTCCATACGTAAGTTTGTTCTTCTCGTAATAGGCTTTAATATTTGTGCAAGTCTCAGTTAAATCTGTAGTTATTCATAGTATATTGGTAACATAATAATGATATCGGGAACATACAGATTCGTTAACCCATTCCAAAGAAAGCATAGCCAGTTTGGAAGGTTGCCAATGAATGGAATATGGAAGGGTGTATTAGTTGCTTCGCTTGCAGACGTCGGACACGTACAGTTGTCTGGACGATGAATTCGAATTCCCCGTGAACAGGAGATACAGATGTCGACCGCTTCTGTGTATGCACTCCTTGAGTATATTCACAGCCAAAGACTATCACTAAATAGCTCTTCCCTATCAACTTACTATATACGATATTCCTAATTCCTAATTTCTAAACCCTAATTTGTATGTATCTCTTTTCTGTTGCCCTGTCCACCCCCCCCCCCCCTTAATCCCTCCCTTTCAGTCGGCAACGATACCCTCGTGCCTACCCCCTCCTCAGTCCGAATCGTCGATGCTTCTCTCCTTCAAACCCTATTCAAACTGAGGGGTCAACAAGGCGCGAGTCTCTGTGTATTCGTGTTAGTTCCCCTCTTCATTTTCGTATTCCCCACCCTTTTATGAGTCTCCAATTAGCCGAATCACGAAGAGTTCTCGTATGGCCGATACTCATTGGCCTAATTAGAGGTCGTTCACATTTAATACTATCCAGACAGTAGAAGGACTAAGTAGTATACCCCTTATATACCGTACCCCTATGGCCATACCCCATACCGTACCCCCTTGCAGTCTCTTCTACTCTCCCTCCTGTCCCTTCTCCTCTACATATGCCCCCTTCTTCAATGCTCTCCCTCCCCTCTACCCCAATATTTACTTCTTCGCAGTCAATGCAACTGATCCCATCAAGTGAGTCCCCTTCCCCTTCTTGTCATACTGTAACTACCGTAATCAGCAATCGAATCAATTCGCGATTCGGCATTTCGGGAACTCCGACTACGATCCTTTGGGTGGACGGTATGCTTCGTTGTCATCCGTTATATCTTGACAAGCATAGATTACTGTACCTAGCGTACCGGTGAATGCAGGAATGGGAGTGGCCCGTGTGGACGAGTCGTTCCCTCCTCAGCGAACCTACTCCAAGTTCCTGACGACTCTCACCGATGGTCCCTTCTACAGAAACATCACTCCCGTAGTCAGTATCACTCTCCTTCTTCTTATTTACTTATCATATATCGTCATAAGAGCTGAGTAATAGTTGTATTGAGGAGGAGGGACCGGTAGTTATCAAAGTGAACGAGTATCCATACGACAGTACCCTCATCGTCTCAATTCTCGTCGCTTTCATCTGTGAGTTCATCTCTCCAAGGGATACTGTAGGAGTAGACACTGAGTAGTGAGAGGTTGCGCAGAACTGAACAAAGGGTTTGTAACTCGTTTAGCACTATTGCCTGAGCATCTACATTCCCTCTATCTCCTTATGACTACTTTCAATAGGGATGATGGTCACCCGATCTTTCGATCAACTCTCACTGGGAACTAGTGCTTACGTTGCGAGAATCCTTATCAATTATGATATACGATGGGGGTTTATCTGTCTGTTCTGATTACACGAATCAAAGGCTCTTGTGGACTGGATGGGGTTCATAGTGGAGTTTGATTGGGATGTGGTTACTGTAGGATTGTGACATATTTCTTTAGACCATCTTTTGTTACAGTGCTTTGATCAAAAATGCAGGATAGAAAAGAAGAACGAAGTGTTCAGAATGGAAGGGTTGGAATGAGTAACGGGAATGCATTCATTTGAGGTACGGTCTACCATCTGTACTCGTATACGGAATGGGGAAAGACGAAGATGGAAGCGATTGTCATGAGAATGTATCTGTGAAGAACGGAGAATGGAGATGGATGAGGGGAGGGGAGAGAAGAGAAGGAATGAAGAGGGGGCGGAGGTGTTTATTGTTTAGCATGTGATGGACGGTAGACTGCACTCTCACCACTCTCTGCCCTCCCTCTTACCTCCCTCCCTCTCCCCCCTCCATTCACTAATGGTCTAGTCTCTTTCGTCCCTTCTCTACGAGTAATTGTCCACCTTCTTAGTCTTTACTTCTCCTCCCTCGTTATATTCTTGAGACCTTCTTCCCCGCCGTTCATTCCTTCACTTCTCCAATATCGCTAATGTATGAGTTCCCAGCTTTAATATCGATAACTATTAAATGTGACTCTATGAGTTGTCCCCCCTTCTTATCCTTTCTCCCCGTTGCCTCACATCATTCCAAACGGGTTCTTTCCCTTGTTTCCATATCCGATGTAAATACGAATGAACGGTTGATCCATTAACTTCAATCTTCGTTTTCCTTTGGTTACTTACCAATTGGCTACTTCGAAAGATGACTTCGCGAGAATATGAATGGTGTATATATTTCTCGATTAAATAGCAGTATCCCGCATTCTGAACGGAAAGCAACAATCGTAATGTCCACTATACTCTCCCCTCCCCCTTCATCCTGTCCCTTTTCTGCTTCCTTCCGATTCGCTCTCTTATTTCCCTCCGTTCCCTCCACGCCCCTTTACCTCTCTCCCTCTCAATGTCTCCCAATCGTGTCCCCTCCTCCATCTCTTTCTCTCAGTTCTTTCATGCCATTCAACTCATCTCCCCCTCTGCTTCCAATTTCGCTCAACTCTTCCTTTCCCCTTTGCCTCTCTTCCCTCTTTCTCTCCCTCATTCCTCATCACACTCTCATGTGCCAATGTCAGTTGTGAGTGTGCATCTCTTCATCTTCTTCTTCGTCCCTCTTTTCTCTCTTTCCCTTCTTTTGTCCCTCTCTGTCCCCTCTCCCCTCTCCGTCTCCACTCTCTCAATCGATGTCTCCCCTCTTTCATTCGTATCTCTCACAATCTCCTCTAAACATCCCACCATCACTATCAACTGTCCCTGTTCCCTTCCCTCCTCTGGTCTCCTTATACTCTCCCCTTAAAACGTATTCCACCCTTGTTGTGTCTCCTTCATTCCCTCCAATATCATAGTAATCCCTTGTATTAGTCCCCCACCTCCCCATGCCGATCTTTCGTTCTGTGTCCCTCCCCTATCACTCTCCCGTTCCACTCTCTCTCTTCTCTCTCTTCTCTCTCTTCTCTCGCTTTCCCCCTCCCCTCCTCTCTCTTGTGTATATTCGTCACCATTCCTTCGTTCCTTCCTATCTCATCTCCATTTCATTACGTCTCTCTTGGTAGTAGTCCTCATTGTTTTGTTCGTGATTCTTCACCCAGATGGATAGCCGTGAATCCATCTGGATGGATAATGCATCTGGATGGAGAGTCTAATAGTGTTCACCTAGATGGATGAGGGGGGAGGTCCGTCGACAGCAGGCACTTCTAATAGGGGAGTCTGTCCAGGTCAGCTCTTTTTATTCCTTTCCAATGGCAATTCCGGTAGACAGACACTATTGCCCTGTGATGCATTCACAACCGAACAGAACGCCTAGAACCCTTGAGCTAGGGTTCATGATCATACGCGGGCAGGGTTACCGACAACTATTTCAGTTTGGGGCATACCATAGTATAAATAGAGGTTTTTCATAGCCTGCCAATAAAGTTTCTTGCGTAATGTGATGCCTACCAAGCTAAGTATGAGGCAAAAAGAGGGGCCTACCACCCGAGGGTCGGGTGCGTGTCCATGTGTGTTCACGATACCCTCTACCAGTATTTGCAATGGACAAAGTGACGTTCTACCAGTGTAATCATAAGATAAAAAGTGAGGAATTGAGCCATTTGTTGTGAGTCACTCAGCGATGGTGATGGTGGATGGAATGAGTGGCTGTTTTGAGGAGGAGAAGGGGATTATTCATCGGATTCCGACGAGACTCCCTTGATACAGAGTGCAGAGGAGGAAGAGGCTGTTGACGGTGAGGGATATCCAACTACTTCCCTTCTTTCGTGCTCAACGCACTCTTCAATCATGCTTTTGTGAATCAAGGCGAATAAGGGCATTTTCTTAGCGTATTTCTCAAAATGAAGGCATTTTTGGCAAGTTTGTTCTTTTCAGGATCGACACGTATCGATATTCCGGAAGATGAGATTGAAAGGGAAGCTGATCCACATCTTCGGTTTCCCAAGGAACGAGGCAAAACTATTGTAAGTTGACTATTCCTTCTTGGGATATGTTTCACATATACAAGGGGTCCATTGTTGAATACTTGAGTTATCTTTATTCCCATCTGCGTTTGAACTTTTGCCATAGGTTCGTATCATTGCTTCGTTAGCATTAAAGGGAGTTGGAGAAGTGTACAAGAATGTATTGTGTAGTAAGAGGGAACGGGCAGGGAGAGAGATGAAACCAGTTGAGAGAGAAGAGGAAGGGAAAGGGAGAAGGGTGGTTACAGAGTAAGAGAGGCTGTTTAACTGTGATGACCGAAGTAATGAGAGATGGCATTTCTCAATTAAATGATTACGATGCAATGAGAATGAGAGGAGGAAAAGTAAGCGAATGATTAATTGCAGTTCGCCTTCGTCATGTTGCTTTGTGCTGGAATCTCGAATGACATTGTATTGTCAGCTGTACATGAAAAGGTCGGATATTACAGTTTCTCTTCAGTTCACGATAGGATGCGCTCATAATGATACGCCTAGTTTATACACTAATATTATAGCTCTAAATTAGGGTGGTGCGACTAGCATGCAATGATTATGATTATGAAATTAGATTATGAAATTATTGGATGCTTTTATAGTGGGAGATGAATGTGTACATTCGTAGAAAGGATGAAAGGGTAAAGGTATCTATCGCGTGGCCATTATTTATGTCGAGTTAATGATTGGTTGGAGGGAAAGGGATGGGTAAGGAGGATGGACTGCTTGCTATAAGGCGCTTGTTTACTGAAAGCGAGGGTGGCTAATAGTACAAACAACAGTTTTTTTATTTGCACGAAAAGAATATCATTTACGTCGTTTTCATCGTCTTCGATTATATTAGTTGAAAGGGGAATTCTAGTCTCTGAAACTGAAGAAGCCAAATCTAATTACCTGATTAATTTTACAGTCGCAATTGACCGTTTCTGTCTGGCCCCTGCGGTTAGTTAGGTGATATGCTAATTGAAATGACGTATTTGTTGTGTGAGTGTTGCTTTTAGTCCCCTCGTAGTTGCCTCCCTTGAGATGCCGGATACAGACCCCCTCCCCGACATCCTCTTCTCCCTCCTTCCCTATTGGGCCTACGGACTCGTCGTCACGGAATACATCATGTTATCGTCCTTCATCTCAGTTCTCGCCCTTATCCTTTTCCATCGGTACGTCTCTTTCCTTCCCTTTCCTTTGCACACAATCATGTCCAGTTCTGATGGGACAATCACACTTTTATATACAAAATCAGGGCAGTCCTGCTGCCATCAGTCATTTGATAGTTTACGTATTCGTATCCCTACAGTCCGTTCTCTACCGTACCCCTCCGCCTCCCTACCGTACCCCTCCCCCCTTCAGTCACCGTTGGATAGTCTTCCGTCGTCTGTGTATCATCGGTTCCCTGATGTACTTCGGTCGCTGTGTCACCATGTTCGTCACTCCCGTCCCCAAGGCAGATCCGAACTATTACTGTTCTCCCAAAATGGTCAGTCAACCTCCTCTCCCTCTCGCCTTCAACATTTGAGCTCATTCTTCATCTACCGTAATCCTTTGTCAGGGTGAGAATGCGACGTTCCTCAAGATCGTTCTTCGTGGATTGTCAGCGGTGACGGGACTTGGACTGAATATCAACGGGAAACATATTCTGTGTGGGGACTACATCTACTCGGGACACACCATCGTGCTAGTTGTATCCGCTCTATTCATCTCGCAATGTGAGTAGTTCTCTTCTTAGTTCTCAACTTTATAACCTATGGCTCAAGTAATCTCGTTTTTTTGATATCCCCTGCTTACCGTATCCCTCCTCTCCTCCCTTCAGATACCCCTCGTCGCTGGCGTCTTCTTCACATCGCATCGTGGCTTCTCTCCCTCACGGGAATGTTCTTGTTAATTGTTAGTCGGTGAGTCGTTTTCACTCCTGTCAATAAGTGCTCCGCTTCCTATTACTGAGTAGTCAGGGATAAAAGTAATTCTCTCCTGATTTTGCCAAGACTATTACTGAGATATGGAGATGGAGAGATACACTAATAAGTGTTATCTTTCTTGCAGAGGCCACTACACGATCGATGTCATCATTTCGTACTTTATCTGTACTCGTTTCTTCTACATTTATCACACGATGGCATCTCTTCCTTCACTAAGGGTAACATACTTATTTATTTATTTCATTTACGCCAAAGCGTACGATCAAGCAATTATAATATGCGATACAAGAATAGCAAGCGAAATGACATGAATAGAAGGGGATATGAACGATAGTATATGATAGGGAAGCTTTTATAATTCTTTTTTTGCATTTGTTCCTTTGATATATCTTATTCGCAAGCGCAAAAACCGAGATCCTTCAGATATCCCCACAGAATCATCATCGAAAGGAATTTTGGTTCCCATTATTTATGATGATGGAAGGACGAATTCTTCGACCACTTCCCCGAAGGTTTGAAGGGATTACGGTAGACGGGGATGCTTTGTAAGGGATACTGTAGAGAGAAGTAAAGACTGCGGTAGCTCAAGAAGGGTTTACAGTAGTCTGTTTAGCGAAATATACGCATTAAACGATTAATATTAGACAGACAGACTTTTCTTGCTTTTAGTTAGACATGGAAATGAGGCAGTTGATGGGGTTAAGGGAGTGTCCCCTGCATCCCTTCCCCTCTTCAGATACGACAGTCCCTTCCCCGTCCACAAACTCCTCTCTCTCATACGACGTAAACGCAATCAGAGATAGCAGCTAGCACTTGCTTCTCTTCCCCTCACCCTTCCCCCTTCCTCTATCCAACTTTACCTGGTCGAAAGCGCACCTTTTGATAAGTATCATCATCGGCTTTCGCTATTACTGTAGTGCCGCGTTAAATTCACGCGTGCTGAGCTCGATTCTCGTTTCGACCCTTTCATTTGTGTGAAAAACTGGAGAGAGGAATGATTTATTTGAGAAAGAAGAACCCTTCTCAAGATCAATGCGATACGTTTTACAGATTCGAAAAATATTGATTTTGAAAGGTTTTAAGAAATTGCGTTAATTCAAATCCGCTCGTTTCGCGTTCGGCAGCGCCGCTCTCCCTACTGAAATGGTGCAGAAATTAAAGGGTGGAAACGAGAAACGAGGGCGGCGCACGTGATTTTAACGCGGCATAATTTTACAAGCCTTAAAAGGTTGCGCTTTCAACAGCTCAACCGTATGCCTCACCCTTTGCCCTGTCCTATCTGCATTCTCCCCTTCCTCCCCTCACCCCTACTCCCCTATTCCCTCCACACCCCTATCCCCCTACCACGAGTATTCCCCCATATCAAGCCCTCTCTTCCCAGTTCCCCCCACTTGCCATTCTCTCGATGCTTTACTTGCACTACTCAGTTACAGTACCCCTCCTCTTGCCGTCCTCTGCAGTGCTTTAACCGCTTCTCCCTTCCCTTCCCCTTGCATGTTACCCGATCTTTGCTCATCTCAATCGATTGGATAACGGGAAACGGATCAAAGTTGGTCCGTTGTAAGTTTCCTCCATTGACTATTCCTGCCTCCTCGATTGAGATGCCCCCCTTGCTTGTACCCTCTCCCCCTCCTTATTTCCCGTCCTAAATCTCTTCATTTAGCTTCTCCTCCTCCTTCCTCTCAACAAGGCTACGATTCTATTCCTCCACACTAACACTCTTCCTCTTCATCTTCTCTCCTCTTCTCTTCTTCCCCTCTCCCCGTTCCCCAATTGCTCAAAGCTACAGTATTCTCTAGTATGCCATTACCGTAGTCGTCACAGGTTCGCCCCTCATTTGCCTTCTCTTTCCAATCTTTTATTGTGCTATCGATTGCCAATTGTGCTGTTCTTCAGTATCCTCATCGATCGATTAATTGCCTCTTTCCCCCTTTTACATTGCCTTACTTTGCCAATTATTATTGTATTTCAAGACGGGACAAAACTATATGTGAATAGTATTGAATAAAGAGGAATAAAGTGGAAAATATGTGTAGACGATGGGTTGGAACCATTGTATACTGAGAGAATTGAAAAATCGAGGGACATAGATCTATGGATAATATAGGAATGGAGAGATTCATCGAGAATGCAGCTAAGGGAAGGGAGGAGGAAGTGGAGAGAATGGTGAGGGGGAATAGGGAGGGAGATGAGAGGGGGAGGGGTGGGAGATGAAAGGGAGGAGGAGAGATGGTTGAAGGTAAACGAAGAATGGTTGCGGGAGAAGGGCAAGGAAGTCCTCTCACTCATTCATCATCATCTGCATAAACAACCCGACCTAGGACCCTATACGGTATGCTTTATCTTTTTTTTTTGAAATAAAAATACGATCTTTTACTTCCCAGTAGACATTTCCGCAAGGAGTAAAGTCTAAAAAAATAAGAATTTGCATTCATTACCTAGTTGAGATTTCCCAGTTCCTAATTGAATTGAACATTTAGGGAGCTTCGGGAATATTGTTGGAAGTGGAAGAGGCGAGTAGATTCCTCTCGATTAGTCACCCTTCCCTCAAGTCAGTTCCCCCTTGAACCCCCCCCCCTTCCCCCTTATTACCGTAGCCTTCCCCTCCCCTACCGTATCCCTTCCCTTCAGTCGTTCTTCACTCCTTCCCCTCATTCCTCCGATCTCCCTATCTTCTTCTCGATTTACCTCGTATCTGGGAGGTTGTGTGGGGGATCTTACAGTACTCTCGCTCATTGGAGAAGGAAAGGATGTCAAGAGGTGAATTGCCTACTCATCTTACTGCTAATCATTCCATGAATTCACCAATCAACAAATGATCTTAGATCTCTGGAAACCGCAGCTTCGCACGCGTCTCGATACAACGTCCCAAACGAAGTGTTATACGGTAGAGCAGGAATACTAATGGCTGATACAGTACTCCGGTAAGTTCTCTCCCTTGCTTACCGTAACTCTATTCGCAGAAAACGACTAGGCTCTTCTCCCATTTCCTCCTCTTCTCTTCGCAATATAATCGATATGATAGTGAGCGAGGGCAAATTGTATTCAATGAAGAAGAAGCTGGTCCCTCCGCTTATGTGGGAATGGCATGATACTGGTTAGTTACCGTACCCACTCGTTGCTCTTGTATCCCCATTCAGAATACCTCGGAGCTGCACATGGAGTAGCGGGGATTCTTCACGCACTGTTATTGCATTGGAACGAGTTATTGGAGAGTGAGAAGAAAGATGTCAAGGAAACTGCCATGTGGCTGCTCAGGTTAATATATTCGGATCATTCGAGTGAGAATTAGAGAAAAAAATTTGTAGTTTGGAAGAGTCGAAGAGTGGGCATTGGGAATCGTCGACTGATCATGTGGGCAGTTCACGGTCCAAACGACTCGTTCACTGGTACCCGTTTGTGTTATGTTTCACATCCCGTGAAACATTCTAGCCTGTTGTTGAGGTGTCACGGAGCCCCAGGCACCCTTCCCTTCCTTCTGCTGTCCTACCATACCTTCACGGACGAATCCTTCCTTGATGTCGGTCACCCACTCTTTTTCCACTCTTACTTTTCATTACAGGCCGCACTTCGAGCCGGCGAATTAATATGGGAGTACGGAGTACTAAAGAAGGGACCGGGATTGTGCCATGGAATAGGAGGGAACGGAATTGCTATGCTTTCCCTCTATACAGTTACACGACACAACAAGTGGAGAACTAGAGCCAAGTGCTTTGCTTATCTCATGGTGAGTGGAGTACTGTATTGCAGTATTCTCAGGACAACCCCTATCGTAACCCTATTACTGTATTATAGATGGATGACAGAGTACGCACTCAACAAAGAACTCCCGATGCCCCCCATTCCTTGTTCGAGGGATGGGCAGGAGGGCTCTCTCTGCTCATTGCGCTATCGCAAACTGATTACGACCCCTTCCCTCTTATTCCTCTTCTACCGTAGTTCATCACTTGTAGCCTACCATGATCATGACTTCTACTAATACTTGTACACTACAATATCCAGGATTTCAATGTGTTTCGTGCTACTCCAATACGGGTGAACTAGAAAGCTTCTTACTCGTTTAGTGCTGACTGTGATGCAGATTATCATCGAAATCGCAATATTGTATAATTTATTTATATAAATGATAATTATTAGGCATGACAAATTAATCAGCATTTGATTCAAATGAAGGCGAAATGACAATGCACACAGATCACAATGTAAAGTGAGGATTATCACAGGACGATATTTGTATTCCTAGCACCCAATTAATAATACTCGATAAGGTTCATAATATAGCTCTCTCCGGATGAGAGGTTCGAGCTCGGCGGCGGGGTTTTCTAATCGGTCGGTTTCGGGTCTGCCCCCTTGGCTGCACTCGTGCCATCTGCACACTCCAGAAGCGAATTGTTCATTTTCTCGTTCTCCTACAATTAGTCGGTGCACGGTAGTTACATTTTAAATATACATTTCATTTTGTTTCTAAATCGTTGAAAACGGTTAACGTAGTCATAAAATTTCGCAAACCGCTACCGCTACGCTACCGCGTTCACAGCTTCGTGAAGTGTGGAATAAAGATTATATGGTGACCCCATAAAGTACGGGATTTTCTGTAACTCCTTATCAACTTACGATTTTTAGCCTTTTTTCATTGCCAACTACCTTTTCAAATTATTGCCACGATGAATTAAAAAAGATCATATAAATTAGATAACAGTAGACTCGGACATATTGTGAATTTTGGTGAAAAAGTGACGAGAAAAAAATTTAAAAGTTTCGTGGTCGAATTAGCAAAATGTGCAAAAATAAACGCACCAGCCTTCGACAGTAAACAAATGTAGTTGAGATGTGTGGATAGCAGTGGGTGCCGAAGACGCCCACCCCCAGTTCAGTTCAATCACCTTTATCAGGTCCAAAGGAGGGGTAGTTTGATATAGTTGATCGAAAAGGTTCAAATAGAGCGAAAGTTTGCGAAATTATATAACTACGTTAGCCGTTTTCAACCATTCAGAATTGTAGGAGAACGAGAAAATGAACAATTCGCTTCTTGCGCAGATTGCACGAGTGCAGCCAACGCCGTCGGAATCAGAGTCAGTTTTTTCTGTTTTTCGCGTATAGCAGAAATAACAATACGTACCATTTGATTCAGAGTGAAAAAAATGCATCGGATTTTAAAAAAAAACTATATAAAACATAAAATTCCTACCGCCAAGCCATTGAATTTCGCTCGAACCTCTCAGCCAATTAGTTGTATAGCACAGCACAAGTCATGGAATGCAGCAGATTCAAGTGAATGTTCCTATTCGCCTCCGAGATACCTCAACCATTCCATTACAGTACTCCCTCTCCTTCACTCATCTCCCTCCTCCCCTACAGTACTCCCTCTACTTACCGTAACTGTTCCTCATCCCTCATCATCTCCCTCCTCTTCTTCTCCATTTCAGCCCTTCTCAGAGCCAATCTCACTCCAATCGTATTCCTCTCCCTCGCATCAGCCATTCTTCCATCCAGAGTTATCTTAAAGGGCCCCTCCAGGCAATATCTACCATATGCATTTTTTGACATCATTGGATAGCTCTCAACGTCCTGAATCCCATCCTCTCTCCTTTTTAGTTGAAATTTCGCCGTTTCTGAGAAAAAGCGGTGCAAAGATTTCTCTCGCTGTCTGCGTCTCTTCATTCCTCTCTTGTCTCTCACAATCAATCAACCGCTCTTAATTGGTTATCTCTTGGAATGAATGAGATGGGTGGAGGGACCCTTTAAGCTTCTCTCTTACAGTAATCCCGTACAGATAGTTGTCTCCTGTCCCTCTCCAATCACCCCTTCTCTATGCATAACTCTCTCACCTCAGTTGCCCGATCGGTGAATGCTTCAAGTACACGTGTTCGATACTCAGCCATCTCTGCTATCCCATTCCCTTCGAGTAATAATTCCTCGAGACAAGGCAGACGACCGATTGGGGAGACACTCTGACAACCAATGATTGGTAAGTACCCGTACTCAACCACTGTAATCCTCCTCACTAATATCAGTAACGCTCTTACATCAACAGTAGCCAACTTGTTTTTCGATACATCGAGTAGTTGAAGACTGTACAACTTGGAGATTCCTTAATCCACTCCTTGTCATTCCCTCATTCCCTTGCACATCACACCTTCGAGATCTCGTATTCTATTTCCAGCCAAAATGAGTATTTTGAGATTTCCGAGCTTTTCATTCCATCGGTCGACTTCTTCAATGTTATTATGCGATAGATCGAGTTCAGTCAGAGAATGCAGATCGATAAGGCATCTTCAAACAACTATTAGAGATTCCACGAGAGTTGTCCACGAAAACGGAACGGTTTAATACTTTTGATTGAAATAACAAACTATTCCTGGTGGTTAGGGCACCCAATTCACACCTTACGTGTGACTATGGCAGAAATTAGTAGCATCGTAAGAAAATCGAAGCTGGATAGGTAGATCAGCGCGCATATTTGCATAGACAGTTCGCAATCGTTTGCGTACTTTTGGACAACTCTAGTGGAACTTGTAATACCGTAACCCTCGCCACTACAGTAACCTTACCTCCCGATCTCCGTTAATTGATTGTGAGTCATAACGAACGTCTTGACATTGGGAAGAAGTGACTGAAAGGGAACAGAGATACTCAATCCTCAGACTGTCACCCCGTCCATATTATATACTATAATTGCTTTCCTTTCGTGCTCATCTCATCTCATTCTCTCGATTAAAGCATAGGCCAAAGGTGCAATAGGAAAGGGATAGAAGACAATGAAGAAGGATTAGAGAGGGAAGAGGGAGGAGGGGGAGAGTAATACATGTCAGTTGCAAGGAATTGGGGAAGGAGTGGAATGAGGGGGAGGGGGAGGGGGATGGAAGGGGTAAGACTAAGGGAAGGTATACGAAAAGGCTTGTTGTAGAGAGGAGAGACACAACAGGATTAGTGTACTCCTTCCACTACTTATTCCCCCCCTCTTTACCCCTCTCCTTCTCATAACATCAATACGACCACTCACCAAACTCTCGTCCAACTGGGATACGGTATTGAAGGAGAAGTCGACGTCCTCCAATGCACTCCAAGGGAGGAATTCCTCTCCATCCATCGAATCGCCCGATAGAACGTCCTGTTGAGAGACTATGATTAGACCATAGAAGGACGAATGAAGGAAGAATTCTAGACGAGTCGCGAAATGAATAGAATATTGAGTAGGAAGGAGGAATGAATGACCTTGCACGATTCCATCGAATAATGAACAACGAGAGTACGAAGATGACTTCGGAGATGGGAGTGACACGAGAGGCGACAGACATCACAGTCTATTAACTGAACGGGGAAGGTACTATAGGGGAGGAGGGGTACTGTATACTACGGTAGTGTTAACTGAGAGAGTAGCCAGAGAGGATGGGCTAGATTACGGTATGTTAGAGGATACTGTACAGTGACGAACCCATAGAGCAAGCAGTGCCTTGCAGAAGGAGAGATTGATGGAGAGAGTGGAGCAGACGATGGAAGAAGTGCCTACGAATCCACGGGTTCCCCTCACTCGCAGGGAACGCACGTTGTGCATGAATTCGACCACGTGACTCGCGTCCGCCCTTCCTTAATTAAACACTTTAATTTACCTTTTTTATTCATTCCGTTCTTAATCAAAAATTAAACAGTAAAGACCCCGTTCTTTTCAACAACAAACTAATAGAATGGATAACAATACAAGCCGTAAGTGATTCCCATAAGCTATCGCCTACAGTACCCTTCCCTCACCAATAGTCGATGGCTCGGCCAATCGCATTCTCTCTCCCACCGAGTGCAGTTCGATCGGAGTGAATTCGAAGTACTTGGGTTGCGTCTCGCTCCCCTTTATCCAAGCTTCTCCCACTTTTCCCAATCGAATGGACAAATCATCGACGATTGCGTGCACCTCCTTAACACAACAATCACTTCTAGGCTGCACCACAATTACGGGATGTAACAATTCACATTATATTGCGTCTTTTGTTATACCAGTTACCCTCGGGACTGATTTCGCGCATCTTGAATTGTGTTATACTTCGACAGCTCGCGTTACTGTACCAAACAGGTGTTTTCGCACTAAAAAGAGTACTGTAGTTCAAGAATTGAAGCTAAGCGGAGTCCAGTCACTTCATACCATGAGTAATGGTCTGTTATACTAGCAAATGTTAGAAATGATTGAATTCGGAAGAACCTCTCCCCAAATAAAGCGATCAAATATCAGTTTTGTGTTTTGTCCGTGTGTATTACTGGATATTCTAGCCATCCTCGTGTCCAAGTAAGTCAACCCTCCTTCAGAGTTCCTTCACTTCTTCCTTCAATTCCACTGGGACTCTAGTAATCAGCATCTCCCCCTCCCCTTCTACCCTCCCTTCTACTTATACTCTCCTCTATCTCCTCCCCTCCACCTCTTCCTCTTCTCATTCATTTTCTTATTTCATGCAACCCCATGAGGCATCTGTCTACATTAAACAAGATATCTACGGACTTTCCATCGTCTAAAATACATCCCAGCCTCATACAGTATACCCAATAAGTATCTCCACTCCTCTAAACCCTCCTATTTACCTGCCAACCATCTCCTATATTTCCCTCCTCCCATCCCCATTCCTGTCTCTATTCCATATTCCTCATCTCTTCTCACTTTACTTCCACACCTCATCATGTCTACGAGTTCCCGTCAAAGGAATACCTGCCTCCCCTTCCATCAACCATCGTCCTTCTCTCTCCTCTCCTTTGCCTCTCAACCCTTCCCCTCGTTCGAGTGTCACTCCCCTCCTTCAGTATTCGTTCATGTCCCTTCAGTCGATTATCTGCCTTCCTCTCCATTCTTCCCCTCAAAACAAGTCAATTCGTGTCTCCCTTCGCAGCTTAACTCTTGTCTTCTCAATAGTTCCCTCCTACTGAATCAGTCCCCCTTCTCTGTCTCCTCTCCCTCTCCCCTCCTTCTCTCTTCTCGTTCAGCTTTGCCCGTCCCTTAATTGATGTCCATCCAGTAGCCGAGACATAGTGGGGGATAGCAGTGCTCTTCTCTTCTCCTTCTTCTTCTTCCCTTCTTCCCTCCTCCTCCCCTTCCCTTCTCCCATCATATTATCCCCTAAATCAGTTCCCATCATCAATCCCACCTGTAGATGAACCAAGGTATGTCCTTCTCCTCTTCCTTACAAGGAGTGGTTGTAACCACGCGGAGAAATTTGGATATGAGAAACACCATTCCTGATTGTCCAAGAGTATTTTCGAGATAATTGAGATTACACCGTGACTCGCTTATGTGCATTTTACAGCTAAATATGCTTGACAAACCCCTTGAAAGTTATAAGATACCGTCGGAAAGCGTTGTGGATAGAATTTCCATCTAAAATTATATCTCCCCTGAAGTTGCGACCCATTCTAAGCTTTTAAAACCTCTAAACAGCTTCAACAAGTGAAAAATTGAGAGAAAAGCATTAGGGGCTTGCACAATTTGATTCTCATCATCTCAAATATACTCTTGCACCGCAAATTTAACTTCAAATTCGGAAACAGCATGGAAAACTACACTAGAAGAAATATTTCTCATATTCAAGTTTCTCCGCAAGCTTAAAACCTCTCCATGTCAGCTTGCTAATGGCCAACTTCATCCCAACATCTCCCCATTCCCCAGTATACCACGTACTCTCTCCCCCCCCGTTCGTTCCCTCCGATCCCTATCCCTCCCCCTTCTCTATCCATGTCCATTCCAGTCGCTGACCTTCCCCTCATCTGACCCCATCCAAGAGTGGACTCAGTCGGGTGCTGTGCATAGCCATAACCAGACCCTCGCTCCCTCTTATTCTCCTCCTCTCGTATATCCCTTCTTCCTTACACCTCCTCCTTATTCCTGTGCCTCTCCATTATTTCCCACTCGTGTCATGTCCATTACAATGTGTACAAGTGTTCCCTTCCACGTAATATCTCCCCCTCTTAGCTGCCATATACCCCCCTGCCTCATCTCCTACTTGCATGCAATCATCTATTACCCTCTCATCATTCATTCCCTCGTCCCCTCCATTTCTCATAGTCTCTCTCCCCTTTCTGTCCTTTCCCTCCCCATTAGTCTTGCTTCCCTCATCGCGCTGCTTCTTCATTCTCCTTATATAGCAGACTGTCAACATCCTTACCTCCATTGATCTCTCTCCCCCTCCCTTATCCCTATCCCTCTAATATCCAAGACTCGTTAATTCGTTCCAAGTGATGTCTCCTCAGTCAACAGTAACCCTTCATGTCCCTTTCCCTTCCCTTTCTTCTCTTCCCTCACTATCCTTACTCCTCTGATATTTGCATAGTCCGTCAGTTAGTCAGTGGTCAGTCCTTACTCTTCCCTCCCTTCGCCCTCCATCTCCTCCCCCTCTCTGACCTCTCTCCTTCCCCTCTTCTGCCTTCCATTCTGTCCACTCAGGATTATTGCCATGCCGTGGTCATCCTTCCTCTTCCCTCCCGTGCCCATCCGTTCCTCCCCCATCTCTCCTTCTCTTCCTTTCTCTGCCCTCTCCACCTGTTATCCTCTCCTCCTCGTCCCTCCTCATTTGTCCACTCTCTTCTTTGTTCATAGCCTCTACGATCTCTCCAATGCCAATACTCTTCCCTCATTACTCTCTCCTCTCTCTCACTTCAATCACCCAATTTGTATTCCTTTCCGTGGTCGCAATTTCCCTTTTCCCCTCCCCTTCCCATAATTCCGCTTATATCCATAACGATCACCCCGACCCCTTCATGTAATGTGTCCACTGCTTCCAAGTCACAAATAGCAATCACCGTGCTTCTTTCGTCCTCCTTCCCCTTCCCTGTCTCATCTCCCGCAATCCCTGCACCGTACATCCTTTATCTATCCATGTCTCCCCTCCTCTTCCACATCCTCCCATTCCTCTTCCCTTTATACCCACTGCAGTGCAATAGATTCGAAGACGCAAGTGCAACAAGTGGGATAAAGATAGCCTGAGGGAGTATCAATGCCTCGTCTCCGCTTGCGGCTAGTCTCTAGAGACAGATAATTCCTCAGAGTATCTCTCTATCTCTCTCGTACCCCCCTTTATTCCCTGCATCTTCTCTGTTAAAGTCGAACTCCGAAACAAAGCATACAGATGTGCATGACTTGACACTTTGTCGGATTGTGCTGTGCTTAGCTTGTAAGAGGAAGAGTGTAGATGCCCCCCTTGAGGTGCAGGGCTGAATCACCATACAGAAGACGTCATCGAGGAGAACGGAGAGGAACACATCGCACACGAAGCCTTCTACTCCGGTACGGCCACCCTAGTCTCCCCCCTCATCTACAGACCCTTGGCATGTTCCATCTCCTTCCATACCCCTCCCCCTCATCTACAGACCCTTGGCATGTTCCATCTCCTTCCATACCCCTCCCCCTCATCCCTTCCTTTCAGCAGTAGACCCCGACTACAAGGCAGCCCGTGAACCCTTCGTTCCCTCTTCCGTTCAATCGGCTAAGGCCAACGGGAGATACTCAACCATGGCTGTTCTTCCCGGTTTGTTATCCCCCTTCCCTTCCCTCGTTATTCATCCCTTATCGAGAGATGAGAGATCAAAGTATCGTGTATCGCTTAGACTAATGACATGGCTCTTAGCTGAGTCTCTCTAAGAGTAGATCGAGAGAGTGGACGTCCCCTTGAATAGAAGGGAAGACAAGTTGAGGGGACTGGGAGGGGGACATGCAGAGTCAACGGAAGGGTGAAAGACGAGCCTATTCCTTGTGGTCAACACAAAAGGAGAGGGAAGGGACGAAGGATGACAGGGACAGAAGCACCCACGGCCAATTACATGACATTGTGCGAGTAGAAGGGAATGAAGAGACGATAGAAGGGGGGTATAGTCAGCGAGAGAGTCAGTCACCTTCTTCTCTTATTCCTCTCTTAATCCATTCCTCTCCACACTCTCCTCTAAGAAGCTTCTTCTTCTTCCCAAACAGTAAGCAAAGTAAGACTAAGCCGTGTGCAGCACAGAGGAAAGGAACGAATGAGTGAGAGGCGACGAGAATAGAGGAGTGGAGAGAGTACAAGGAGGGAGAGTCCCCATCAGTGACAGTCATGTCCCCTTGCCTCTCAGGCACCGCCATCCGTCGATGTCTCGACCTCTTCTCCTTCCTTCTCTGTCTCTCCATCATGGTCATCCAACTCGGTCTCCTCGACTACTATTATCTCACTGTACTCAAGGTAATCAACTCTCCATTCATCCCCTTTCCCTTCTACTCACAACACCCCAATAGGCTCTATTGTATGCACCTCTTCTCCTGTTGTGCATTGGTCGTCTCATATGAACGGTCTCTCCCTCCCCCTCTCCCCCATCTCTCTCCTCTCTTCATCCCTTCATCTCTCTCACTCTCCCCATCCAATACTCTCCTATAAACTCATTATCCAAACACACCATCCAATCATGGCTAACCAAATACTCTAGACAACATCTGGTAAGAAGGAATAAGAAGAAGCAGAAGAGTGGAAGGAATCAATCGATGAGTGCCTTCCCTTGCAGGATTCCGTATGGAATGCGTGGTTGGGAGGGGATGCCCTGGTCATCATCATTTTCATATGGCTACTCGTACTGGCAGTCAAGAAGAACCAACAGAATATGGAGGAGACGTGTTCTCTTGGTAAGGGGGGAGTAAGTGGGGATTGCATAGCAGTAGACATCGATACCGTACGCGACTTGGTCAGTTGTAGAGAGCAATCCTAGCACAGTTTGCCTTGAATGCAGAGGAAACGCAGAAGGATGATAAGGGGGATAACTTCCCGTGTCTCATACCAAGCCCCCCTCTCCTCTGCAGATGGCAAGGTCAAATTCGCGTGGATCGCGTGGTTCTTCTACTCTCTTCTCATCGTCGCCAAAGTCGCTACGTGTTTCCGTCTCTTCTACGACCAAGTGAGTCCTCCCCCCAGTCTCCCTCAGGGGATCCCCTCCACCTCCCTCCCTCTTCGGTCCTTTCTCCTCCCTTACAATCACACGCTTCACTCGTCCCTCTCATAAGCATAAGAGGCAGTCCAGGTGTGCATCCATCCCCCTAACCCTCTGTTCCCTCGTAGTTCTCTCTCCCTCCTTTCCTCATATCCATCTCTTCTCTCACCTCATCAACCTCTCGGTAGTTATTTACCGCGTCCGCTACTTTACCTTATCCCGTAATGAGTAGCAATTATAGTGAAAGAGAGGGGGGAGAGGCATTTCAATTAGGAAGAGGAAGGAGAGCAGAAGGACGACAGGTCAAAGAGAAGACCGACTGAGCGGGGGGAAGGGGACTCGGGATGGGCATGGCTGATCACACGACCACTTATTCATCCCTCTCCCTCCCCTCCCATACCGTCACTTCAGTTGCCGGCTGGTCCCCTGGACAACAACGACAAGCTCTTCGATGACCATCTCCTCAAGCTGGGTCTGTGTCTCTCCGTGCTCGTCTTCATCTTCCTCCTCGAGGTATTCCTCCTTCCCTTCCCTTCTTCTCCCCCTCTTCATCAATCCCCCCACAGGCCCACCACTACACCCCCCTAGCCTCTCCCCGTCAATTGTACATCTCGTATCTCATGACTGCCATCTGCTTCGATCTCCTGGATGCAGTTGCCTTCCTCGACCTCAACTGGCAGAACTTCGTAAGTTCTCCTTCTCCCCCCCACCTTCCTCTACCGTATCCCCTCGCAGGTCTTCAAATGGAAGCTTCCCCTCTGGTTGGAACTGTGCATCCTGTGCATCGCGTGTGCCAACTTCGTCCTTCCGACCTTCGCTCTCTTCAAACTTCGTTTCAACCGTAACCAACGAGTGCTCATGATCTCAGACAAAGTGTGGTCCTTCTTCTACGTACTCCTGGTGAGTCCTTCCCTTCCCTTCCTCGTCTCTCTCCCTTCTCCCTCCTCTTCCCTCGCCATCCCCTTCTCTCCAGGTCAACGGTCCCTTCCTCGGCTTCCGTATCTATCTCTTCGTTCTCCTAGAAGTTCAAGGAAAGGGTCACCGATATGACGCTTCCATATTCGCCATCAAGAACGTCGCTATGATCTACATTGCTTTGAGAGAGGTACGAGTAGAGGATGAGATGGATGAGATGATGAGAGGGGTCAATTGAGAGAAGGGTCTCGTTGCAGTTGTGGACTCGTCTTCACTACTTCCGACAGAAGAGAGCGGCCCTTGGATCGAGGGGGGAACTGACTGCACAGGGAGCAACTGACGACAACTAGACTCGACTCCTTCCTCCTCCCCCCAACGATCTCCTCCCTTTATCCACTCTCTGTGGTATTCATTTCACCTTTTCAGTCTTATTAGTTAGATTGCATTGTGTCGTGTTACTGAGAGATTCAAAGAGTACACAACCATTCCCATTTCTGTTGCAATTCTCGCGCTCTGTACATAGCTTTAAACCCCTTCTTCATTTTTGTTTTCTCATCTCAATCTCTTAAGCAATCATACGCCAAGTGCAATGAAAAAACCTCGAAGAACAACGACTTCAACCTGCCAATTCGCAATTCGTTTCCTCGTATCGAATAAACCAAGATTCTTATCGCACTACCTGTGTCTATCTTTACGCAAGAGGTTATTTGAAAATAAACAAGCATACCCGAGAGTAAACCCAGAATACCGGAAAATAGTTCTCTCATGTTACGCCCGGTTTGTAGTGAAAATAACAGCGATAATAATTTCAATACCAACTGAAGAGCGGAAGAACGACAAGACTGTCACTAATATAATTGCAGTGTAGTGTTTAATGACAGCTGGCCTTTGGGTAATATTCAAGGCGCTTGTTACGTTTAAAGGTTCATTACGTTTAAACGATAACTTTTAAAAATGGATATATGGAAAATGTAGCGCAAAGTTTTGATGGCCAATCTTGTCCGACAATGGGATTGGAATAAGCAAGGGACGAATGACTCACGTATTGGTGCATGTCGAGGAATTGAGCGAGAAGAAGAGGCAGCGAATGAAGTTGACGGTCTCGTTGGTACCATATCTGCATGGATGGAAAGGACAGCAAAGCACATCACGAATACCTCCAACTCTATCACGGATCGAAGGTACTTGTCCAGTTCGATTTTCCGTTCCTCGATGAAATCTCGCTCCTGGTAAGAGAGATCATCACAAGCATATCTCGCATAACTAACCAGATTGCCCGTAACCTTCTTCTTCGGAAGAAAACTCTTCGATCGATCGGGAAATCGGAGTTTGTCGTACTGTTCGAAATCGGAGTATCTTCTTTCCACTGTCCACGAGTACGGATCGATGTTCACTTGTATCGTGTACAGCTTAATACGTACTCTTAGTTAATCGGATGAAACGCCATGATTGGAGAGAAGAAGAGAAAGTTCATACCACGTACTGGCCGTCTTGAACTATGCGGTGATTGGGTATCTTCGTGGCGAATCCATCGGAGAGGGGAAGGGAGAGGCTAGACAAGTTTAGCAAGGCCATTACTGCAAAGAGGACATATACTCAGACTGTCACACGAGAAGCAAAGTGAAGCAAAGCGCAAAATTCGCAGCCGTTTTAAAAGAGCGATTTCAAACGAAACTACGGTAGAGAAGCAAATTTTTCCTTGTGTCAAAGACTTGACAGAGCGATTTTTTTCTCATTCAGAAGATTTACACCAACATGGATTTCCAAAAAGAAAATAGAAAGTAAATAAATGCAAAGAAACATCTCACAAAATAAGGTTCGCTACCGTATCCCGACAATTTTGAAAGCCTATTCAATGCTACAGTAATACTCGCAGATAGTCATTGTTACAGTACACTTCATTTTATTGTTCAGACCCTTTTACTTTCTCTTTCTCTTTATTCTCCATCTCATACGTCCTATATTTCCACTTGACAAATACTATTTTCAATGTATTCACAGCTTCAAAATGACAAATAAAAATCTGCATAATATTTCGATCCTATGGCAATTGTATATAGAACAGGGAGAAATTTTGACATCAACGGGTGAGCGTAGAGATATCGATGGTAAGATACACATACAATATACAAGTGATAAACAAGGAATAAAACGGATCACTGGGGACTAAGGCACAACTAATCGATAGCTACAGTACTCGATAAAGGAGTATCACAGATGGGAGATAGGGATCGGAGAAAGATCAAAGACCAGCGAAGACATCGTGACTTCTCTCGAATGATTTGACTTCATCGTAGATCAGGGCTAAAAAGGAGGAATATAAGGACAGTATGAAGGATGGTTTTTCACAAATGATATGACAATGTTGACCTCTCATGTCAAATATTACGCTCCCTTTGCAAACCACATCTTGTGATTCTTCTGATAAAGCTATTCAAGCACGGGAATGACGTACATTTCCATTCAGTGAGTGAGTGATCAGCAAAGTCAAGTTCCTGATTGTATCGACTCTCAGATGGCGGAGCATTAACCTGAAGGGACTGGGTCACTTCACCCATTGAATGGATAATCACCTCTTCATCTCTGAACCACAATTTGACATAGGGATGGTTGAGTGCTTGAGCCACTGAGTATCGCTCGTCAGGATCAATTGCCAACATCTTCCAAATTAAATGACGTGCATCGCTAGCTAAAATATAAATTCTGGACTACTAAAAATAATACATTTCTAAAATAAAAAATAAAAACTAACCGGTTAGATGAGCTTGAGGTTGTTCGGTATTGGAGAGGAAGTTTTCATCGGGAATCACCTGAGCGTCGGAGTAATTCAATTGTTTCTTTACGATAAGCACAAAGAATACCTGAGCCCTTTGCCCATCTTTGTATTCCCCTCTCCCCTCCCCTTCCCTTCCCTCATCCCCTTCACCTGTTCCATAGGTTTTGCCTCGCACACCGGCAGACTCCTCACGTAATTCGCAGCAGCTTCAGTGAGTTTTCCCACGAATTCTTGGGAAGGAGCGCCCATAATGTTAACTATCTTCGTCCATTGGTCAACTCGATCACGACCCTCAAAGGAAATGTTACTATCAAGGGCATTCTAACGCAGTATACTACATACACTCATTGTCAACTTCTTCTCGAAATTCGCGTATTTCATTGTCAGTTACCACAGAAATACACATAAGAAAAAGTAATAACTCTCTGAAGTTAAGTAAGAGTAAATGTTCACCTGGAACAGCACCCGATGATTGATCATCTCAGCGAAAATACAGCCGATCGACCAGATGTCCACTACAAGCAACAGCAGTACTTCGCTATTCGCCTACCGTAATCCCCACAAATACGGTAGTAACGTGTGTTGTGTACCTTTCTCTGAATACTTGAGTCCGAGAATGATCTCGGGTGCTCTGTAGTATCGAGTGACGACGTAGTCACTCATCCTAACAGCAGAATCGAAGTTCGTCTTTCGGGCCAATCCGAAATCCAGGATCTTCAGTACACAACGTTCATCGACGACCATATTCGAGGGTTTGAGGTCCTGGAGGGAATGGATAATAAGATGACAGATACATGTGATACAGGCAGTTGCAACAGTTTAACATACGTTTCAGCCGGTTTTATTTTACTGACTTTCCGGTTCTAAAGATGCTACATCCGGTAGACAGTGGTGCAGTGTCGTATCCCCCACACTCTCACACTCATAGATAAAATAGTCACGCCGTAGACTTTAAAAGTGCCTTGATTCATACTGGGAACTGTGAAATTCAGCATAATTTGATACAACTCACTCTCCCCTCTTCCCCTCTCGCTAGCTCGTTGTTCCTTTCTTTCTCTCTATATTATATTTTAATTTTCATATTCTTTTTACTCTTTTCATTTTCGTACTCTTGTAATCTTGTAACTGTTCTTTACTTCATTCTCCCCCCTTATCACCTCTTCTTCCCATGTCTTTCCGTCCCTTCTCCTCCCTATTCTCCCCCAAGTCTTCTGCTCCCCCTCGCAAGCGTCCCCCTCTTGGCTCTGATCCTGTGTCAGACGAGTCTCGTTCCGAGTCCGATCCTCGTGTCGATCCCTCTCTTCTCGCATCCCAGATCCGCTCGTATGTAAGGACGTTGTCGGATGAGGAGGCGAGTTCCCCTCTGGCTGCGCTCCTCGTTACTTGTCGTTTGGTAATCGAAGATCTCTCTAAGAAGGTCGTTCCCTATGCTCATGTTAGGGATGCCTTCGAGGAGGATCGGAGAGTGCGATCGGTGGTGGTGGACAATCTCAGTGAATCCCCTCATTCCAAGCCTTCTCAGAGATCGGCTCACGACCGTTCTCGAGTAACTGAGATGCTGGATGAAGCAGGGATAGAGGTTGATCCGATTACTTGTTACCGTATGGGTGAGATTAGTGGGGAGGATGAGGGAGGTGACCCTTCGAAATCTGATGTCATCCCTGTTAGGCCTCGCCCTATTAAGTTACTCTTTCCAACCATGCGCGGTCCAGTTTCCTCAAGCAAGCCCGTAAGCTGCGTGATCTCCCTGAGTTCAAGGATGTTTACATCCGGCCGTCGATGACTAAGGAGGAACGCCATCTCGCGTACCTCCTGAGACAGCAAAAGAGAGAGATGATCGCACAGGGAAAGAAAGATGCTGTCATCTATGATTGGAGATGAGAGGGAGAAGCTGAAGAAGGAGAAGCAGGCTAAGGCTAAGGCCCGCAATGACCGTACTCCCCGGTCAAAGTAGATTCCGCGAGTATTCTAATGCCCCCTCTCTCTCTGTGCCATTACAACTTGAGATCTATTGTCAATAAATTGCCTTCTTTTCGTCAGTGAGACTTGGCTCACTTCTCGCATCCCTTCCTCTCTTATTGTAAGAAATCTCCCTTATACTGTATACCGTTATGATCGCAAGTCCTCCCTTAAAGGGCCCTTCCAGGCAATATCTACCATATGCATTCTTTGACATCATTGGATAGCTCTCAGTGTCCTGAGTCACATTGTATCTCCTTTTTGTTTGAAACTTCGCCGTTGTTGAGAAAAAGCTGTGCAAAGATTTCTCTCGCTGTCTGCGTCTCTTCATTCCTCTCTTGTCTCTCACAATCAATCAACCGCTCTTAATTGGTTATCTCTTGAAATGAAAGAGATGCTTGGAGGGACCCTTTAAGTCTAGAGGCGGCGGTGTAGTCCCCTTCATGCTGGGCATGTAGATAAATTATTATTATTACAAAAAGATAGGATTTTGAAGCAAAAGCACATTGATTCTATAAATTTTCATTGGAAAAAAGTGCCTTGGTTACGTCGTTTCCGACGTCCTTTTATCTATGCTGACATTCAAACGCGATAAATAACGAGCATACCAGTTACTCAACATTCTCATAGAAATATCTCGAAGAAGAAGCTAACCCTGTGTATGATTCCCGTCTCGTGCAGATGGTTGATTCCACATAGACTCTGATAGATGAAGAACGAAAGGGTCTTGTGGTCCAATCTCAACTTCGAGATCACCTCAAACATTTCAAAATGCGCTTGTGGAGTGACACCAAGTAGTGTACCTCGTGCAGGTTGTGATTCATCAATTCCATGACCAGATACACTTCTCTGAAGTCTTCTTTCGTGTCTTGGGGACTGAAGGCTGAGAGCATCTTGATGATCTGAAGGGGGATTGAGGGTTGGAAGAGGAATGAGCAGACAACGGTAAAAAGACAATGTTTCCCGTTACGTTTCTAAAAAAACACATCCCTCTATAAACGACTGTTCTCCACTCAGGCTCATAAAAGATAGTCATGAAAATGGTCCGTTTCCCGTTTCCTAGGAATAAGTGAAGGAGCGAGGATTACATTGGGGTGTTTGATAGACGATAGCAAGACGAACTCTCTGTAGGCTCTCTTGGCAGAGATTGGCATGACAAAGGGTTGCTGCATCTTCTTAATGGCCACTCGAGTCTTCGTAGCGATGTCATCCGCCGATCTCAATCAATTCATTACTCCATACCACTCCTCATTCAATCACTTCTCACTAATTCATAGCAGTTGCCAATCGGAAATGATAGCAGTGTTACGAAACGCATGAAAAGGGCAAAGAAGAGTAGTGGTGACTCACACGACAGTTCCTTGAGCTCCCGCCGAAAGGAACTTGAGATTGGTGTATCTCTTAGGGACCGTGAACTGACTCGTGTTGTCGGTGTGGGCATCCTTCACTGTGAACGAGTGGAACCGATGCGTTGTCGGGGGATCGTTGTGCGTTTCCACCTCCATCTAAGGGAAATATAAGGGAAAGGGAAGGGAACGACTGACACGAACAAGCGAGAACAAGCGACATTTACAGAAACATGGTATGGCAACGGAAGAGAAGGATATACTAAGAGAAGAAGCAAATATTGTGATACGGAGCTTATACTAGCACAGATCGATGGATGACTGCACCGTGATAAGAGTGTTTGACAGGTGAAATGCAAGCTGTGATAATCAAACACTCTTCTCTCCTTCTCAGAAACGCATTGGATTATCATATAAGTATCAAAATGACCGTATATCAACGGGAACATTACAAATCTCATTAGAAAAAATGTTTCATATCAAATCTTTATCACTTTTTTGAAAACGTAGCTCTAAAGCCATAATGAAAACAACTAGGAATTTGCGTTATTTTTAGAACAGAATTAGTTACGAAGCTTCCTTGCATGTAGAAAGTGTATGTTTACAAATACGCTAAACGTGTAATAAGTTCATAACTTTGTAGAAAAGAAAATCATTGCGAAAGCAAGTGTAAAACAAAACAGCCTCAAAGTTATTACGATAGATTGCTCAACTAACTCAATTAAGGGATAAAAAAACCTACAAATCACTCAGAAGTGCAACAACCCGTAGTATAAATTGTGATAGACAATTGAAGAAGAGCGAGATGGTGAGAGAAATGCGTGGAATGCATGATTAAAGGTGTGCGGCACTGTTGCCCGTTGCGCTCTCGTACTCTGCGTCTCTGACCACCCCTTCCCGTCTGTCACTCTGCTCCTGTTGCACCCGACACAGACAGGCATTCACTTACGGATCTGGCTAGTTGACGTCTGCAAGGAGGAACTATTCCAGGGGAAAGGGATGAGATGGGCGAAATGAGGAAGGGATAGAGGAGAATGGATAGGAGAAGGGAGTGAGCACGAAGACCAACCTCGCTTCCACAGGCATACTCTTTAGTTCCTTGCGTAAACTTGAACAGAAGACATCGAGGGTCAATGCCGACGGATTCTCTTCTTCTATCTAAATCTTGCACTTGTCACGACGTCTAATCGTATTTTTACATCAAAAGACTACAAATGCACATGAATACAGTAGTCATCCAGGATACTGTAGCATTGCATCGATAGTACAGAAACGGAAATCATACCGTATGAAGCAGTTCCATCAGACTCTTCTCCCTCGTTATCTTGTCCCATTTGATATCAAACAGCTTCGTCGGCTTTTCTGGCATCTTCGACAACTCCTCCTACAGTAATCCCGTTCACCACAATCTACAGTATCCCTTCATTACCGTTTCAGTTATGTACACTCTATCGCAATACGACTACAAACAACGTGGCTGTATCTGTCTTAGGCCTAAAGATAATGAATACCGGTGAAGGGTCGATGCACGTGGATCCGTCTTCTAGATCGGGTCTCACGGGGAATGCATCCTTCGTTCCATCTTCTGCTAACTCTTCACGGAACGTCTTGAACACTCCTGCAATCACTCAACCTTCAGACAGTCGCACTTCAAGTAACCCCGACGGCCGATTGGGAGACTTTAATTTGCAGGAAATTAATAATGTTCGTAGACTCTTCAGCTCTGGTACCCGTACACATATAAATGATAGCTATTTGAAAACTACGTTAAATTTCGCTTAAAACATCCGCTCGTTGAAATGCGACCGGGCAAAAATGATATGCGAACTTACCCATATCGAAGAAACCCGGGTGTCTCTTGACTCCCGCCAGAATAAGTCGAATGAGGGTTTGTTGTTGGTTCTGCAAGGGACATATTCATCTAAACTAGTACATTTGAATAGCTACATAAACTGACGACAATCTAGATCAAGGCAATGACTGTCTTGCCTGACCTGTACCACTCTATCCTCCTGGATTCGTTCCTCCACATATCCCATAACAGGTGCCAAAGCGCTGGCCAACGTCTGCCTTCCATTCTCCGATTCCTCCTCTTCCTTTCTCCGTTTCTCTTCAACTTCCTTCTTCACTACAACCTCTTCCTTCGCATTCCACGGTAAATCGACATCTTGACTCGTTCTAAGTTGAAGAGAAGTTGATGTGGAGTGAGCGTAGGAAGGACGGTAGGGGGTTACGGTAGGTAATTTGAAGGAGGGTTCAAGGGGAGAAGAGGAACACGGTCTTTTGAAGGGACGAGCTATTTGATCGGGAGGGGATGGGGGATGGGAAGAGTTGAGAAAGGGGGAGGGAATGGAGGGGGAAGGGGCGGGGAAGGAGGGGATTACTGTGGCATTCCACTCCTCTGAAGGGGTCCACGACATCTCTGCAATGGCTTCTGATCCCCTCCTAGCCTTGGATAGATACTCCCAAGTACACTATACTTGTTCTCTTCAATCGGCATACGGTAGATTACGGTACTTTATTCATTCACAGTCACTCGGAGTGGACACGTATTAGGCATGGCAAGAGTAGTGATCATGGCAAGTATGCACAGCGATGTACAGGGAATAATTATTACTACAGTAATACATACTATTCCTAAGAGGGTACGGTACGGGGGTCACCCTACACTACAGTACTAGTCGTTGAGGAGATGAGAGACCTGTGGATGCACTGCGATATCCTTGCGAGCTGTGTACTGTTCACTGTTGTGATGGACACTTTCCAGGTTGTACCTGCCAAGTTCATCAATCACATCCTACTTTTCCTTCAATTCAACATTTGAATCGACAAAGATATCATGGCGGACTACTCACTTGTAGTTGACCATCATCCCGAAACTCCTCTCCATTCCCCGGGGACTACTATCAGCTGCCCAGTTCAATCTATGCACTTCCGCTCCGTTGCGAACGTGGAAATTGGCTGAAACGGTTCAGTACCAGTTAATTAGAATGTTCGGGTAGTATTCGCAATTTCAGATGCGGAATAGAAAGAGAAAGATATTCTCTTGAACACGACCAAGTGCCCTCACCTACTGCATTCAGTGCCCATCCATTCCTCTTCGCTTTGAGTAGATACACTGCACACAGTCTCATGAGAATCCCCTTGACCCTCTCGATATGTGTAGTTTGTAGTCTCGCAGTCGACAGTATCTCCAGTAGAATTGTCGTCGCTTCTTCCTTGTCCACACTCCCTCCGAACTCCTTCTTCATCAACTTCACGATCCCCTCATCCACAATCTCGCCAAACTCAGAATTTCCGTGAAGGGAGCGAAGGACCCACGCACGAAATCCGGGGATGGGGGAGAGGGTAGAGTGCGTCTGCAATTATTCAATTTGGTATACAGCTTCACTTCACCTTCACTAACCAATTAATCAATCGACGCATTCACATAATAGGGAATGCGTGCACTATCAATAATTAGCTCGAAACGAAAAAAATAGCCTTGCCTTAACTTTGGGTTGATCCCTCTCCAATTCCTCTACAACTCCTTTGATTAATAGATTACCAAGATCAATTCCAGCCAAGCCTACAATGGAGGATAAATGAGCGTATCGTCATGCAGTCCACCTTTCTGAGTAGACGATATCGAGTAATAAATAGCTGTATCCGCATGTTCGTCTTCCATTCTTTCCTCGTCGTCAGCTTTCAATATTTCCTGAATAAAAAGAATAGCATTAGGATCAGAACAAATACAAAATTGCGCCAAAATGTCTATTCATAATGAAAATGATCGAAAAGAATAAGACTGACTGACTCTAAAGTATTCAAAGAGGGTATACCTGTAGATTGTCGGCAATACTCCTCACAAGAGCTACATGCACTACAACGAGGGGTTCACGGGGCATAGCTTCGTGGGTGAAAAGGAAACATCTGCAACCAATTACTCGTCTACCAAAGCTTTTTACTACCATGTCTACCAAGCACAGATAAAGAGCAGGCTATACAAACCTTCGCCCAGCTCCAACTCTTCTTCTTAGATCCGTAATTCCCGCAACAGGGTGCACTGCTTCATACTTTGCGACCTGTAGCAATTTTTGTCCTCGTGAATAAAAAGAAAAAAAAAACCTTGTGTAATATATCGGCGGGAGATTGCCAGGTCAACCGTTCGAGTGTCAAATTTGACAGGCAGAACCACATCGTGAGCAGCTCTCTAAACAATTACCCAATTATGAAAAAAATTCTTATGAAAAATAAGCTCACTTAGCAGATTCCTCGACACGTCGTAATCCTACATCGTTCTTCTCTTCAAGCACAGACTGAAAATAAGAGAGTAAAGTATTGTGTGTATTATCCACAGTGAATTCACGTGAATACAATTACTTTGATTGCTGAATTGGTAGAAGTGCTTACCAAGAGATGAGCTCTCAAGTCACATATGCATTTGACTCCTCCAAATCGGTTTCCTACTGATTGGAAGAGAAGCTGATACAACGGAGTCGAAGCTCTGCGGATTTCGTGGGTGGCCGAATTATTCTGCAAGTGAGATGAGACGATGCTAATTCATAATTCATGGATACGATGCTAATTCATGGAAAATAGCTCCCAACCCTTCCAAGAAAGGAGCAAGAATAAGAGCTACTTTAGACCACTCAACTAACCCTTTGGTATACCGCAATGGCGGCATCGAGAGAAGGTTTGTCAACAGCGAAAGAAGCGGAGAGATGATGGAGGAGGGCTGTCTTCTGGTCAGAAGTCGACGACGTGAACAACTGCTTGAATGCCTCTCCGCCCACCTCAACCATAACATTTATTTGGACGACAAGACTAAATAATAAGAAAATGTCTCAATTATTCCATCAGCGACAAAAATGGAAACTCACAGTCCACTGGTCAGTAGATGAGGTGTGCCCCAGATTCTTCTTTAGTTCGTCCAATCGAGAGACGACGTCAATGTCGGGAGTGAATGTGAGATGTGAAGGGGGAGAGACGGATATGATGGGAGGAGAGGACATGGCACGAGAGACGTTAATGAAGGGATCGGGAGGGACGAGGAAGGACATACTGACGAGTGGACGGGAGGAATACACGATCACTCGACTCAACATCTCCTCTCACTTCCTCCCCTTTACTACACATTTCGCGGATCGCGAAAACAATATATCTTGTCAGTTCGCGATCCGACTCTGTGTAAAGGATACGGTAGGAGTAAAAAGCCTATTTGCCGGATACGAAATACCGTAAACTGCGGACGTTAACCACTGAACTTAAACTACGGACGATAACCATTGAACGATTTTAATTATGTGAAGGATATTTACAAACCCACTGTTTATTAGTAACGACAAACAAGGCAACCAGTTATATGAATAACATTTCCGTTATATTCTGCATGGCATAACAATATCTATATCCTCTATACAATTCTTTTAGAATATTACTCGTTTAGCAACAGATTTGGAAAGAAGGATACTGGTAAAACGTTTAATACAGGTACCTATGAGATAAATATTAAATAATGCACTATACTTAGATGAACACGATTTCAGGGAATAAGCAGCAATCACTGGAAGGCGTGAGTGTAAAGGTTGAAGAGGGACTTGAGAGCGGGTTGGAAGGCTGAGACCTGAAGGAACAGCCATCAAATTGAAGTCATTCGCTTATTGTAAACTCTTCTCGCGCTTAGTCACCTCAACAAAGTCTCCTCCACTCTGAACAAGGGAGGCAGTTGTCATTCCCGCCGATCTCATATCTCCCGAATAAGCTTGATCGACTGCTCGTTCAACCAGAGATCGCGTTTGCGCAGTCAGCTCAACTTCCCCGTTCTTTCTCATCTCTCAATAGACGTGCAGCATAATCCCTCCTTCACATACCTTTCCATTCGCTAGTCTCGGTGTCAATTCTGCCTTCAATCTCGCCAATACTTCATCAGCCTTACGTGAGCTCGCCTTAATCGATCCCTCATATTCACTATACCTTCTATATTCCGTATAGTGTATCCGTAAAACCCCCTAAATTGCTCACACTCACAACTGATTTGTTCTGTGCCACTACAGCCCCTGCAAGTTGTTCGAGTTTGTGAATGAGAGCTGCATCTTGAGGGTTCAATTGGAAAGAGGGAAGAGGAGGGGAGGGTTGGGAAGAGATTGAGGGTGTGGAGGATGGGGGGAGGTGGGGGGACATAGGGGGGTGTGAGACGGAGGAGGGGAAGGAGGTGATAGTAGATGACGGGGCAGACGGCATCCACGAGATCTGAACATGCGTCTTGGGAGATGGCCATGATGTATCAACTATAAAATGTGGTATCAAGCACTCATAATTAAAAATAGGTACTTTTTTCGTTTTCAAGATTGCGTTCATATATTTGGTGGTATATCATGTATTAAAGGAGCCGTACCACGAGTTTCTGGCTATATTCGCTTTTTACGTCATTCAGTAGGTCTATTCACAAAATTGGATATACTAGCTGACTGTTATGAGATACAGCTCTGATTTATTGCCAGATCGATTTTTCACGTTGTTCTGATCATTTTAACAAAAAGAACTGTGGGAAAAGATGAGCGGAAAGGCCTAAATTGCATATCAGGGTAGCCCGCGAATTCAAAATGCTACCGTACTCGTGGGCCGGCTCCTTTAACCCCTCTCAATCACAGCCTACCAACCTGCATCACACTAGCCGGTCTCGCTTCACTATTCTTCTTCGCGGGAAGAGGAGGAGGGTCATTCCATCCAGGGGCAGTCGATTGCACGGTTGAAGACAACGGAGTACTCCGACCTTCTACAGAAGAGAAGTCAGTTCACGATAACACACTACCGTATACCTGAGACATTCGATGCAGCAGGCACGTAGCCATTGAATGTCTGTTCCGTCTCTCCATAAGGAGAAGGGGTGGGGCCTGGGCGGAAGGACGTGGGCGGGGCCTGGTTGTACGAAGGGGGCGGAGCTTGATTGTAAGCAGTGGGCGGGGCTTGTCCATATGATGAGGGCGCGGCTTGGGGATAGTTAGAAGGAGGTTGTCCGAAGGAAGTGGGCGGAGTCTGTGCATGACCAGAGGGATATGCAGGAGGAGGGGTTTGTGAATAGGAGGAGAAGGAGGGTTGAGGGGGGTTGGAGTAGGGAGAGAAGGGAGGAGTGGAGATTGACGACTGCAACGAGCCTTGCTATACAACCATTCTACTAGATAAGCAACACTTCAACAGTTTATGCAGTATCCTACCGTACGCCTTCCCTAACTACCGAACCTTATGTCCTCCGTATGCTTGTTGTCCATACTGTGCTTGTCCCACAGAGTTCCTCTTCGCAGTCTCCCTACCGTATCCCAATGCATTCTTGTATGCATTAGCCCATTCCGAGAAGGGATTGGGAGGTGCTTTCCTCTGAGTTCTCGACTGTCCCCCACACGCTTCCCACAGAGAATAACGAAGTTGAGCGAGTGACTGAAATATAATGGATACACTACCTGACGGTCGGGTGGTAGACACTCTAATTTATTAGAAGGAAGACTCTACAGAACCCATTTTTATTTTAGGTAAGCTAACGTTAGGCTTACCTAAAATAAAAATAAGTTTGCGTTGGTAGGCCCGAGACTAGAGAACAACGGACGGGAAGCTTTCCCAGATAAGGAATACTTCAACAACTATGACGCCTTTAGACACAAAGCATCTCCAATCAATACGGAGAAAGGAGGAATTACGGTAGAGAGAAGCCTACCGTAGTCTGTGGGTTCTCGTCATTGAGTAGTCTCCATGCCTGATCCAAGAGACCCTCACTAACCAGGTGATTGCAGTGTTCTTCCAGTACTGACTCCCACTCTGAAAGTCAACGATATGGTCTTTGGACTTCGATTGCAAATTGTCCGGATACACGGCATATAAATGAGATAATTTGAATAAGAGACCTGGAGAGGGAATGTTCCCGGTCTGTCTCACTTGAGCCATCTTCGAACTCTTCAATGCAATGGCTTGTTCCACTCGCTCCGCTGTAAATGACGTCCTTCCATTCGCCAACTACCGTACTCCTCATACATGGTCAAGCTAACGTTCTTTCTTTCAGATCTCAGCCTGTCATTGCATAAGCACGGGTCCCTATTAGCCTACTGCAAAGTGTTCTCGTATAACATGGTTCCTAACAAGGACTACCCCTGACCGTCGGGTATGTGTCCGTGTATGGTGCTCCCAAAACCAATCTTTTAAGATCAAATAGTGTGACCAACCAGTGGACAACTTCTCATTCATCTTCAGAAGTCCGTCAACGTCTCCTCCGATAATCGATGGAATGCACGAGACATACACTCCATTCGTGTCTTCCGCCACTAAAATATTCACTTAAAGGGCCTCTCCAGGCAATATCAACCATATGCATTTTGAAATCATTGGATAGCTCTCAATGTCCGGAGTCTCATACTTCTCCTTTTTTGCTGAAACTTCACCGTTGCTGAGAAAAAGCTGTGCAAAGATTTCTTTAGCTGTCTGCGTCTCTTCATTCCTCTCTTGTCTCTCACAATCAATCAACCGCTCTTAATTGGTTATCTCTTGAAATGAATGAGATGGTTGGAGGGACGCTTTAATGGGGCGGGGTATGGAATGAGTTATCGAGTGTTAAACTCTTTGAACTAAGCTCCACCCTCATCTTGAGTAATGACCACGTCAAGGTTATCACCGAATGTACATTCTTATACAAGAGGCGCAGCATTATAACAATTATAACAAAGGAAATATAAAGCGAAAGCTAACCGTTGGCCAGTTTGTGTGAACAATCCTTCATTCGCTCACTCGCAGAAGGATCGGAACTGAGAATGAGACCGAGTAGACGTCTCCATTCAGAAGGGGGAAAGGAGGAGATGAGGGGGGAGAAGTGGTGGGAGGAGATGAAGGAGAAGAGACGGGAAAGCGGGGGGAGGGGACCTGAGGGGTGGTTCACTATACTCACCACACGCTTCATTTTAAAAAGTCAATCTTCACCAAGTAAATTATTTAGCATTAAATAAAGCATATTGTAATGAAAAAAATCTAAAAAAAGTAGCTTAGACAAGGGAATCCGAATGGAGACAAGAAGGACATACGTTTGAGATGAGCGAGAGTGACCCTCCTCAAGAGAACCGGATCGTCCCTTGCCATAAGCATCGCTGTCGTGTAGTCTCCCATAGCCAATAACGAATCCACTACCGTACCCACATCTCCCGATATCAGACTGTCTAGCATATTCCATGCGGGGCCATCTACAATTCAACCATCCGAACAACTCTCGAGTGGAATACCGTACCAAACTGGGAAAAGTCGACGTCTTCGAGTTGTTCTCCCTTGGGAATGATGTCTTCGTCCTCATCTTCGTTCAACGTTTCAGTTCGCGATAAACGACTAGTCCCATTGCACGCCGAAGACTCTGAATGAGAAGATCACAATGGATATTACTCACTATTCTACTATACTATGCTATTACTATACTATTGCTAACTATACTATTATATTACTCACTTGCTCAAAATATAATTACAATATATTAATTCCAAGACACTTGTATTAAAACAATCCCGTTCATAATTCGACAAACTCACAAGGGAAGGGCAAATAGTTGTCATCATATCCAGATATGAGACCACCACCATTGGATAGAGCACAGAAAGATCAGTAAATCCTGAGAAAATTAGCTGCCGACGTCCACACATCTTCGAGAAATCGGAGATTCCGAAGGATTCTCTGATTTCTCCAGCACGGTAAAATGTGCGATTTTTGCAGATGACTTAAAGCTGTTTCGTTCTTGCTCAAAAAAGCTGATAAATCCTCGCTACAAGTTGCAATAGACAGTATTGCAAATTGGAGTGAGCTTTGGCAACTAAAGCTAGCATCGAACAAATGCACTAGGTTTCATTTGGGCAATGGAAATCCATGTCATCCATATAATGTAATGAATGACATTCTTGATAAGTCTGATCAAGTACGTGATCT
>LS818975.1:624347-635035 GCA_900490955.1 Micoletzkya japonica
TCATCACGTGAGGAGAATCGATGGTTTGCAGAGTTGGCAAATTGCCAGGTCTCAAAGCTACCGTAACTAAGGTTGAACGCCTACCAGATGAGCATCAAACTGGCGCGAACGCGTGAAACGCGACACTTCGCGCGAAATCGATTCAAACGCAGATTACTGTAACCGACTGGGCTGACATAAAGTGCTTGACATAGCGTGCGCTGCGCAAATGGCAGGCTAATCCCGCCCCCCTCTAAACAACGGAAGTTTTTGTACCGTAATTCTATTAACACGGAGAGAACAGCTGCCATGGCACGGCAACCGATCAACCGCGCTCGCCCCAAAATAGTGAAAAACGCTTGTAACGTTATCTATCGCGAACTGAAATTCAAACGCAACTTTTGAATGGCCGTTTTACCGCGCAAATCAGTGAAAAATTAGAAAAATACGATAGAATTATCGAGTTTTTCAGGATATCACACTCTTCCGTTTTTTGAATTACCGCCGGGTTTTCATAGCGAGTCTTGCAACGATGACTATGAAAATCCTCTACAGTAACTAATTAGCATAATTCCGCATTATTGACATTTGGCAGCTTTTTGGGGCGAGTGCAGTTGATCGGTTGCCGTGATATTCCAGTTATGGTATCACAACAGTAACATATTAAGTACCGTAATCATTTATATTATTTTCGTGGAAATTTATCACAGCGTGCACAGTCCTTTGTTGTAGCGAAAATAGCCAAATTTTGAATTTTTGATCTAACATGCACATCAAGAGGGGTTTGGCACGTTGTCAAGTTCACGGAAAAGTGCAAGGTAGTTTGCCAGAAGCGGAAGTTTTGAGTAATTTTAATAATTTTTACTTTTCCAAGCTTATAGTATTCCTCGCTATCGACTAAGTACCTTGTAAAATTTATTGGAGTCATGTTTAAGCGTTTTTGACTATCACTAAGATTACCGTACTTCAATGCAAATTAGGATTGGCTATTACTACAGGTGTGCACGCTATGCAGCTTCGTATATTTATTTACTCGCATGACGTGCATTAAGTACTCTAATTACAACAATTGACAACTTAAATGAAACCTTTATATTTATTGCACAGTTGTGAATACCTCAAAATTCAGACAAACCCGTCATGCATAAAGAAGAGACCACTATCTCTATTTATGAGATCATTCTAACAATAAATAATTCAATCAAATCTACACCGTGCCTATGGGGGTTTTCACTAAACAATATTGACAGATAGCGCCTCTGTCCTAAATACCAGAATAGTTCAGTTGAAAGCAAATATTTAAGAAGGAACAAGGTTGTAAGCAATAGTTAAAGAGAGATAATGACTGTTTTCAGAGCATAGTGGATGGTTGGTCAGGATCAGACGACCATGGCCATTCCTCGGAGGGATTGCTCGGACCTACTTCTGAAACTTATCTCATTGTCAGTAAGGAAATATTCATGTCTTCTGCAAGACTACGGGAAACAAGAGATATGGATTACTAGAAAGCTAAATTTTCCGTGTTCTAATCGGAACACGAGTTTCAGGGCGAAAATGCACGTATTACATTACAAAAGGAGCAGATAGCACATATCGGTATCGGATCTTGTGCCAGCCCCCTCAAACAGCGTATCCTGTGTGTGTACTTGCCTATGCATCCCAACCCACTCTCCCCTTCTTTTACCCACTTCTCTCTTCCCAGTTGCCCTCTTCTTCCTACTCTCCTTCACTCATACCTCCTCTCTCCATCCAACTCTTCACTCTTCTTCCACTCACATTATGCATATACACTAATGTAATATTCGCTGCTGTCCATTCCAAGGGAGAGACAGACTCGCAACACAAAGATTCCTCGTTATTGCATTGCATACCTGTTCGTACTCGTTCATTCTTAGTAGAGGAGTGGTCACTGGAAGGGCGAATATTAGCGTGATGGTAGAGGGCGGAGTCGTGCACACTCAGTCTCTTTCTTAGTCCCTCCCTCTCTCTCCCCCCTCCCTACTTCCCTCTTTATTCCCTCTCCCCTCCCCTACCTTCTTCGTTCATTAGCCAACAAAGGATCAGTATCGGGAGTAGTGGGTCCAGCCGAGACAGCAGAAGAGCCGAAACACCATTCTGAATGCGAGTACCTCCCTCTCTTCCTCCGCCATCCCCTCGCTTATCGACTCGTTCAGAATGCACAGGTGCAATAGTCTCTCTTTCCCCTTCCAACAAGTCTAATATAGTTCAGTCCTCTTCGTCCTTCTCCTAATCCCTTTCTGTCAATGTCTTCGATGCTACGACTCGTCTACAGCCCATGTAGACAGTTACAACGAATGCGAGAAGGATGAAGTGAGTGGTCAAGCGACACATTAAGCAAGTTGAAGTCCCTTATCCCCTACCCTTCTCCTATTCCATTCCGTGTCTACCCTGTATCCCCATCTTCCCGACTAAAGTCTCCCCTTTTGTCCCTTTGTCTCCATTGCCCTTCCCTCCACTCTCCATAGAGATATATCGTCTTACAGAAAAAGTTAATACGAATAAAGCAGATGCTTCTCCCCTCTCCCTCCTTTTTCATATTAATATATTATTGTATCGACCCCGCTCCCTCTTTCTACACTAATCCCCTCCTTCTTCCGCTTCCACAAGACTTGAGCCTTTGAGTATTTTGAGAAGAGAAGAAGAGTGCGAAGGGGCATCTTGTTGTGTATGCATAGGGACTCACATAGTCATGTCCATGATAAGTCTTGCACGTAAAGTAGATAAATAGGGGACTGGGGACTACGTTATGAAAGAAGAGTAGCAGAGGGAAGTCCCTACATTAGATGGATTCGAGGGAGAGGGGGAGGGAGGGGAAGAGGTGGAGGAGTACATCTATCTATTAGCTGACTGACGGGCAATTGACTACTAACTAAGAATTAGTGGGAAGGAGAGGAGATGGTGCGTTGATAGGAGAGTAGACAAGGGCGAGTCTCGATGTTTGAGGGAGAAGCACCCCGAGAGTATCCCTATCCCTCACTTCCCTTCCATTTGCATTCACACCTTCTCACTATTCCGATCGATATCTCTCCTAATCTCCGTAAAGCATTTATCTCGTCATACAGTCAAAGAGTGACATTCCTCAATTCCCCCACAACATCCTACGTAGTAGTCTTTTCAGGTATGTTATTCGGAATATTATGCGACTAATCGATCGGGGCGAATATTTCAGTACTACGATAGATTCTGTCTCTTCGAAGGACACTGCAGGTTCCCATATTCAAATATTCTCTCTACACCCCTCCTTCTCTCGTATGCTACTAATGCGTGCAACTTGCTTATTGTTAGAATGAAACTATATATTTGAGAATGAGAGGAATGCCGCTCGATAAATGCGTAGGAATCGTCGAGCTAGATGACATTGTCCAGGTAGTTGTCACTTCTGCTTTCACCCTTTTTATCGTTGTCTTCTTTAGTGGTATGCCTTATTCAGGAGACTTTCTACAAGGAGAAGTTGAATTCGACACGAGATGGAGTGCGTGAGAGTAAACATCTGGTGCATTCGTGGTCAGTTCCCATTCCTAGCTCAGTCTCTCTTCTTTTCCTCTTCGCCCTCCTTCAGACACTTACAATAGTCGCGACTTCTATTATCTTTCCTTCCACCCTTCCACATTCATTCATGTCCCTCCAAAAGAGGCAACGAAGCGGCATTATTTGTGTCACTACGTATCGCTACGTAGAATAGATTCGTATGCAAATGAAGAGAGTGGAGGCGAAAGAGCATGGAAATTGGAGAGACGCAGAGACATTTGCAATTTCGGAACGCGGACTGGCAAAACGTCGTGTGTGTGTAAGAAGAGAAAGCTGCTTCCCTTACAAGTCCCTTGCCCTCTCATAGTATACACTTCTAATCTTACACTACTCTCGCAGGTTTTGTTGCTGCTCTACTTCCTACTGCAACGATTTCGACAGTGCACAGGCCTATCACAAGTTCCAAGTCTTCCCTGATCTCGAGCCACTATCCGTGGCTAACCCTTCAACCCCTTCAATTTTAATCTTACTTCTACTACTTTATCTTACGTAGAAAGAAACCCATGTCTCATCTTATCTAGATATGCAATGCCTTATTAGCGATTAATACATATCTAATGCTTATCATTGAATCTCTTATCTCATATCTCAGCATGTCCAACGGTTTCCCATGATTCATGATCGCTAAATTAGCACATGTTTAAAGCCATTAAGTTCAGAAACATTACCTATGTGATTTTGTGTGGGTACCTACGACTTTTGCCATTTATATCTATGCTAGATCAAATTGAAGTCTTCAAATAAAATAATCGTTGCACGATCATCAGAAAAGTAGAGGTGCTAGGTATAATGGAATAAACTAATCCGTCAGTTTCTTCCGTTCCAAAATGAGTCTAATTCTCTCATTTTTGCACACCCTCTCGCCTTATATTCGGAGTGATTTTGCGACGGATCTTTTTAATCCACTATACAATAAGAAAGGTTCGTACCGTGATTTATGAGAGTAGTGTCACCCAACTCGCGTAGTCTTTGAAGCATGTCCCATAGCTGGTTACTCTTCTCTTGTAGTATTCGATGCTTCAATGCGTTCTCGCTCTCCGCTCTGGCCAACAAATCCTTCTCCGAGTCCCTGTTGCACCTCTCATTCCTTCCTTTTCTCTATAACACACTTACATTGAATGCGGTGATGCGACGTTCTTCTGCTTTGTCACTACACTCTTCATCAGTCCTCTTCGATATCCTTTAGGTTCGATTCCTTCCGGATTCCGGATGAGTTCGACCAGCTGAATGAACATGCATGTGAGTGCAACCTCGCTGACTACCAAACCTTTGGTACAAAAAGTAGACAAAGGGTTAGTGTTGTTGAGAAGATTATGAAGAGACAGGAGAGTGCATATGCCTCATTGACACGATCCTGAGAAAGAGATGATGAAAGGGATGGAGACTGAATACCTGTAAGATGAATGCAACGGAGAGTCCGAGTACACTCATGACTACTACATTGTACACAGACATCCCGATGTACTTGGAGTCGTTGAGAGCAGGAACGTTCACGTGGCGAGTCTCCCAGGCAAGGAAGCAACCGAGGATCTGACACAAAGATACTACGAGACATCCATAGAGTCAACTCACCATAAGAATGCCTTTGACAACGTAAAGGATAGCTTGGAAAATGACCGAGTTGTCCGATTGACAAGTTACTACTTCCGGAATGATTAGTCGATTCACTGCTGACTGAAACAATGCGTTACTTTATCTCGTGTGGAGACCTACAATTCGTGGCAGTTCGGTGATGGAAAGATGGAAGGGAGAGAAGAAGGCCCAGAAGGAAAGAACTACGACATCCAAGAGAAGGAGTATGCCAAGCATAAGGAAGAGCTTCGAGTCCTGTTCAACCACTACTTCCCTTCGTTCATCCTGAATCTTGATTACCTTGATTGCCTTCTTATCCATTCTGATGTTAGTGAAGATTGAATGAACCCTCCACGTCTTACTGAACATGCTTCCGAATGCCAAAGTAAATCCAAGGCACAGAATCCAAGCACGCGCCTGGAAAGACATCAAAGTAACAGATACTCCTAAGCTTGGCTTTTTGATTGTTCAGTATACTTACATAGCACAGCTTCTCAAACTGAGCTTCTGTTATGATCCTCGTATCGATGCCAATGAGAATCACTGAGGCGTAGGTGCACATAGAACCGATGATCACAATATTGTTTAAATTTGGTGACGACATTTTGATGAATCTTAATCAGGAAGGATCAGAATGAAAGGCTAGAATTTCGCTAACCGATGGTTTCTATATCTAATATTGACAAGGAGGAATAGAGTTGAGATGAGTATTCCGAGTGCGGCAAGCGAGGAGAAGGTGACAAGTAGAGAAGTAGAGATGTGTTCCCGTCTTCTCTCGACAATGGTCGCATCGAGAGGAGCACTCCATCCTATCAGAACTATTATGTATCACTCCCGATACGCTTTCCTACCTTCCAATTTATCCTTCTCCAGTTCGAACGAACGATCTGTTCCGTCATATTTTCCAATCTAGAAAGATTTCAATAAACAGATAAAGTGATCTGCAAACCAATCGATAGCGACCCTTCTGATATTGGAGAATATCAGCAATTCCCAACCTTTCGTTACCCTCAAATCGAACACGACCCTTAATATTACATAGATCACCAATGCGAAATTCAAACTGACGGTAATTCCCTCAAAGGAAGTATTGGTCATTCCCCACATCATCTTCTGAAAGCTGAATCCGTCGTCTCCTGAGTAGGCCTAAATGCAAGTAATTAAATAGAGTGCAAGGAACGATAGTGTGACCTGTTTGAGGGCGAATGCCAATGTCCATAATCCGTCGTAGAGGAAGGTTGACCATATTGAGCTGTCCCCTCCTACATGACTCAGTTCCTCGAGCACTTGGCCCGCTGTCTGTAAGTTCAAACAAATTTCTTTATTCCCTAGATCTAATACCTTTCCCGAAGGGGTCACAACAGACAGCATCTTGCGTCGGGTGGCGAATTCAATAGCAAAATGTCCTTCGAGTACACTGTCCAATTGTTCCTTAGTGCAGTTAATGCCATCATAGTGTTCCCATCTAAATTAGTTATCGCTATTAGTTAAAAGAAATTGAAACCTTTTCTTGTGATATCCAGGAAGAATCCAGACATAGTTATCTCCTCGAAGGTCTCTTCTGTATGCCTCACAAAGAACAATAGCTGCCATATCTTGAGCTACATCCACAACGAAAATACGTGTGTCTCGACGCTGAACGAGTTTAAATTAGAGCCGTCGAATCGGGTCTTTTCCACGGTTATGTTTCATGTATTACATAAATCCAGCAATAACCTGGTTATACCGAAACAGCTGAAAAATGACCATGAAAAGGACCCGATTCGACGGCTCTAGTTTACATTACCCTCGAAGGATTAAGTCGAAGACTTGCCCCTTTCCCACTACCACCCTTTCCTATGCCATCTGACCCCCAATGATTTGTGAGTGTCTACTCTTCCCTTTGTGAAGTTGAGATATGTCTATATTGGATAAGATATGTAGATGAATGCTTTTGAGAGTTGACACAGAAGGAGGGATTGTCCCTAGAGGGTAAGGTGGAGTGTGTCGCATTGCTTATCTCGCTAGTCATCTCGTCTCGTCCAATGCAAACATTCAATACTCTCGTCCCATTACTCCCTTTTCACTAGTAATCGCATTGTAAATGATTCAGTCGGGAACATCGCACTATGCTTACAAGACTCTCGGAGTAAGGAAAAGCGGAGAGAGCAGGGATTGCATAATAATAGATGCATGCACTCGGTCTCTCTTACCTTCAGTTCTTCCAATTCACTTCCGATGTTCTCCACTTCGTGATGTGTTATGCCGGCCGTATATATCACTTGGACTCCGTTATGTTCGAGAAGAGTGGTCAGCTTTTCGTGCGGCTGAGATGTAATAATGGCATGGGATGAGACCCCGCCACCTACCAATGAATATCTTGATTCATCACTCTGTCGTACTGTTCCAACCCTCGTCCATTTGAAATGTGATATGAGTCGACTCTTCGCTTCGTTCGTATTTCGGAAGGCCGCGACTACACGAAAGAACGTGGGATAAAGCTGGAAGTGGCACCTTGTCTTCCTCTTCCCTTCTATTCTCTCCCTTCCCCGAGCCATTCCCCTCCGCTTCTCCTCTTCAATACGTTATCCAAGTAAGCATTCGATATCGAGTAATGCAATCACTCGTCTAAGGCAATTGAGAAGAGAAGAGGAGACGAGTGCCCACAGGACAGTCGGTTTCTATGCTTTCATGCTTACCTCTTGAGTATCAGCTGATGAGAACTTTGGATGGGTCTCTGCATAGCTCAACTGCACAATCTGCCAGTATTTCAAAGCCATCGCAATCTGCAATAATTCTTATTAAAGACAAGAAGGTAAATATGTTAGGGAATGCGCGCAGCAGGAAATACACTGGATACGCGAAATAAAAATAACAACTAAAACAATAACGTACTGGTTCGTTAACCGTAGTGCATTGTCCTCCAAAAACTGCCACAGGACGTGGTTTCGATGCGATGACGTCGAAGAGAGCCTTCATTCCGAGTGATGGATTGCACTGAATCACACCATCCACGTTCCATTTGACAATCTCCCTTCCGTCTACATCTAAGGTCTTTATTCATGTGCAAAGAAATAGACACCCATTTCGCATTCTCTCACTCTCTTTCTCCGCATTTCCTTTGAGAACCACTGAGAGTTTCCACGCCTCGCACTCACTCATTTCTCATAAGCGGTCCATATTCATTAGTCTTTCTCTTCCCTTGTCCCTCTCTCCCCCCCCCCCTTCCCTCATTCTCCTCTCTCCTAGCCCAGCCTATTCGCGCTTCAGAAAGCCAGAGCGGACAGAGGATAAAAGCTGTCTAAGAGGCATTTCATTGGGTGAGTTGAGGGGAGTCGAGTCAAGAGAAGTTGAGTCGTTAGGTGGAGTAAGAGAGTGCACAGTGTAGTTCTTCCTCTCTTCCTTCCAAAAGAAGAATGGCAAGAAGGCGAAAGCTTTGTTCATTAGACCAACTCAATTATAGTCAAGAGCCGGCCAGTTCCTTACATACAACAACACACTAACCTCTTCCCTCAACTATCCCAGATAAGCTAAGTAGGTATGCTCACTACTTCACCTACGGGGAAGAAATAGTAAGCATGCCGTGCTATACCCCCATTCTAATCACCGATTCCTTTCCTGGCCATAGAATGCTTTCTCACTTCGCCTAGCTCAAATTTCAGTCATCCGGAAGGAAGGAACGAAAAGGAATAAAGAGAAGAACAGGCTTTACTTGGGTGCTTTTGTAGATGAAGTGGAGATAGAAGCCAGAGAGGAGACAGGAATGTTCCCTTATGTGGTGGAGGGCCAGGTGAATCGCCGGAAGGAAGTCACCCACACTTCCCTCCACTCCTGTGAAGTCTGCGAGGTCCAGAGAAGAAGGGAGACTGAGCAAACTCCCGTTAGGAGATACTCCCTTAACTCTTTGATTCAATGGGAAGAAAGACTGACGAGACCTGAGGAACGAATACTCCGATTGGAATAGGAATGTCATCTGTCGAGGGAGGGGAACAAGGGAGATTCCATGCGAGACATAAAGGAATAAGGAGGAGGAAAAGGAGAATCATCGAGTGAACGATGAATACTCCCCGGACTATTGAGATGAGACCTCACTTTCAACAGCTGACTCAGTCCTGCTATTGGGTAGGCGGAGCGAGAGGAGGACCAGGAGGGAGGGGAGGGAAGAGAAAAGGGTGGACCTAGTGAACTGAAGGTGGAGTAGATCGAGGATTGATGAGAAGAGGAATGAGGAATGGACTGTAGGTGGACAGTGGTTGGATGGGTAGTAGTGACGAAGAAGAGAAGAGAAGAGACCCTTCCTCGTGAGGTGAGAGGGACGAAAGGAAGGAATGCTTTGTTTCCTATGTCAGTCTCTCATAGAGGCCACGGCAGAGACACTAACTACTCATGCATTCATCGACATTTTCATAATTGCTAATAGGTAGAGCCGAGGTGCACGGTCACTGCATAGTTTAATTCTATTACCGTTCGCTGCCTTGTTCGTCTTTTGTGCGTAGTGCTCTCAAGGACACACGGAAGAAAGACAATAACGATACCTTGTCCATCTTTCCTCTTTTTATTTCGACAGCGTACCCTTGCTCACTATACAGGGGGGAGATAGTTATGAATATAATATTGTCTTTATTATTAATTACTGCAAAGTCAGGGTACACCATAGTTTAGCTTATGACACTGGAGGCAATCGAAAGTGAGAGTATCGGATAGCCCCGTTTTGCACAGACAATCTATGAGCTTCTCGAACATTCCTTCTACACAGTTCACTCCACCCAAAACTTTTTATCTACGAGAACTTGCTAGAATACGTAAGAAGAAACACCAGCGTGAGTCACATGCCTATCTGAATACACTACCATCTGAAGCTTAAATCCGAAGATTTTAATCTGAACGCAAACGCAAAAATAAAATAATTGCTTTATTTGATCTGCAAATGAGAAGGTTCATAAGTTGATACGCACAAAAAAAAGTTTTCTTGGATTCGAAAAAAATGGGATCACCGTTGTTGATACACAAGTTGAAAAATAGTATCTCACGTATCTCAAGTTGGAAATAGTAGGGTATCATTCGAAGCTCTTTCTTTTCTTTGTCCCACAGGAAATACTTTAGGCTGTCTCCCCTCTCTCATTCCCTTTTCTCTCTCACAACAATACTACGGTTGTAACAGTTCGAGAGGCGGGGAGTATAAAAGGGACGAGTGTAGCGTGCCTCTTCAGCTCGAACCGAGAATGGAGTCCGAGTCAGCGAGTAAGATCGCTGCATACCGCATAGTCGGATATGCTGCAGTCACCTTCTCCGCCATTGCTGTTCTCTCCATCGCCGTGACTCTCCCCATGGTATACAACTACGTGCACCACATGAGAACCACCACCATCCACGATCTCCTCGAATGCAAGGTATGTATCCCGTTGTCCAGGTCTCCTTCCTTCACTTCCTTTCATTTCACCTCCTATTCAGGCCAACGCCAAGGGAGTCTGGTCGGATGTGTATGCCATGAAGGCTCTTCCCTCTCGCAACCGTACAGCCCGTCAAGCTTACTGGGAGGATGCTCAGTGCAATGGTTGTTGTCTTCCTGGTCCCGCTGGACCGGCCGGAGCTCCCGGTCGTGCTGGAAA
>LS818975.1:640947-659608 GCA_900490955.1 Micoletzkya japonica
CGCCCTGGAAACGACGGAAGGCCCGGAAACGACGGAAGACCAGGAAACGCCGGAGCTCCCGGCAGACCCGGAAACGACGGACGCCCTGGAAATCCCGGACGGGACGGACAGGCTGGAGGAGCCGGAGAGAAGGGAATCTGTCCCAAGTACTGCGCTCTCGATGGAGGAATCTTCTTCGAGGACGGAACCCGTCGTTAAGATAAAAGCACTTAACGATTGCCTGTCCGTGGAAAAATAAAAGTGGAATGCAGATTGTAGCGGGGACACAAGAGACACAGAAGGAGTGAGAGTGGGGCGTGGGAATAGAGGGGAAGGTTTATGCAGAGAAGCTTCTCTTTATGTTTAGAGTTCGAGGCAAAGGCGGTCTTGTGAGTGTCGTAATGAGTGTCTACTCGCATATCATGCATGTCATGTCCAATACTCTGCCTCCCTCCTCCCTTGTCTCTCCTCATTGCCTCATCTCTAGCCCTCTCATTCTTGACCAAGCCTGTCAACGGTTCGTCACCCGCAGTGCCTCACTATGTTACACCTCACACTTCACTCCTCGCTTCTACTCATTCATCTCTCCATAACTATTCCCCCTTTCCTTTTCTACTCTTCGCCATCTCCTCTTTATATTCATACTATCTAGAGGCAATTCACTCTCGCTCTCCTATCCTTCGAGAGTAACAAGTCGAGAGACGTCTTCTCCCATAATTCGTTTCTTTCCACGCTCTGCCTTGCTTGTGTAGATCGTCTAAGATTAGTTTATCTTCGCAGAGTAGGTGCCGTGACGACAGAGACTGTTCACAGAGAGGCGAGACCTCTCCATGTTCGGCCTGCCTTCTTCATCCTTATCTCCCTCTAAAGTTCCAGATAGACCTCCAGTTGGCAAGTCTTTTAATTATTTCTAGTTTTTTTAATAACATATTATTTTATATGCAAGAGCATTAAGATAAGTTTTATTGAATATTAGTAGTATATTACTACACCTGCAAAATGAAGACAATAAATATGACTTCTCATTTCACTTTTTTTTAAATTTCAAATACTCATCTTGGAAACGGGAAAGAGCTCTTGAAATTTTTTCTGGTAAACTGAAGTTAAAGTATCATGGTGTTCGATGAACTGTCAAGGTGTTACTTAACGCACATCCAGTTTTTACCAATGTTAGAAAAAATGTTGAAAAAAATTAACACAAAATATATAGAGCTCATTCGGGTCACTTCAAGGGCCAGCTTGTTACTTTACTTCTTAACATACTTTCCTTTCCACCTCCCTTTCACCTATTCTTTGACGGCTTGGTCTTCGTGTATACAGTATGAACGTTGAATATTACTATTTCGCATCGAAAAAATGCAAATATCAAGCCAACATTGCAAGCGATACTCAAGAGTACTTGATACGGCCTCTTCATCATCGCATTTATTGAACCAGATTAGCACGAAATGGCTTCATATCCACACTTTTATATGTATCGTCGCTTGCTTGCTGAGATTTGGACCACGCCTTTTCCTTGCATCGTAGTATTAATAACGTCAGAGAACATTCTATTCTCACCGTCGCGACTCCAAACTTTTTGAAACAAGTGTGCAACTGCAGCCAGAGTAGTATTTAAAAAGTGGAGAGGAAATAAAATCTGACGACGGCGATGGGAGTGCAATAATATGTGTAGCCGGAAATGAAAGAGTCAGCGAAGGGATTGAGGAGAAGGAGGAAGAGTAGGACAGATGGCTAATGCACCAATTGCAGAACCCACTACTTCGTCACTCGTAAGGATCGATGGATCTATCGATGCCGTGGGGGACTCGAGAAGACTCACGAACAGCGAGAAGTTTGTACGACAACGACAACCATCTCCATTGAGGTACTTGAAGTTCAGACGAGAACTAGCAACAGACCAAATATACCTCTCTGCTACATGAATCTCACAGCGAAGGACTAAACTGAATCTTGAACGGAATATTAAATGGAGGATACGAGAATTGATGAGAAGGAAACCGCAGAGATTGAGATTGGATGCCTCGTGGTATTCAGTGACTTGCCGAGAGGGGGAAGGGGATAGATTATCTCACACTCCGGACGAAGCATCCCGAGTGAGATAATAGAAGCGACGGAGCCGAGTGCGAATCTGTCCCTTAGTCCTCCTAAACACCCACAGCTTATTCCCTAAGCGCCAATTCTATTACGAGAAATGGTCTAGGTCGCTCCCTTTGAGAGGTGCGAGGGAAAGTAAATGAAGTGTCATAAACAGTCGAGTAGTTCGTTCTCGGAGATGAGTATATCGAAAGGACACAAGACATGCCAGGTCTCCCTGCCCTCTTCGTCTCGTCTTTCCTTCGTCCTCTCACCCTTCTTCTCTCTCTGCTTTACACTCCTCTACTTAATACATAGCATATCCGTACAAGCCATGCATGTCTTCCACTCTTCCCTTCCTAATCTGCCCTCTTCTCTTTCACTCTCTAATCATCCCAGTCTAGTGTTCCCAACTGCCTCAGTCCCTCTTCCGTCGTCTTCTATCCCCTCGTCCCCCTTCCCCTCCTTCTTCTCTTCTCGTTTCCCTTTTCACCCCTCCCTCCCTCATATACTCGCACTTCTCACTCTCTCCCTCATATCAAACGCTACAATTCATAGCATTCGTCTTCATTCCATCTCACACTTCGAGTGCAGTGTCTGTTAATCCCTTCCGTGTTCTCCGTCGACGATTCTTCTATATCTCCGTTGCAACCCTTTCCTTTAAGAGCCTAAGCGAGTAGCAGTCGGAGAGTGCAACCGAAATTCGAGAATGATCGGGTGAGAGTAACTATTTTCTTCGCTAGAAGAGTGTTCGAAGAGTGGGTTATTGGAGAAGAGCAGAGAAGCGGCCCGACTCTTTCGCGCCGCTTCTTTCGTCTACGACTACTAACAATATCCGACGGTGGAAAGGTCATCAATGAAAGAGGAGAGCATCAATCTAATCTTAGTCAATGAGTCGTTTACTGTGCATTACTTGAATGAGTTCTATTCGATAAGCTTAGTAGCCACTTGTGGTCCACTTGTAGATGTCCTAGCCTTCCGCTTCGTGTTTTCCTATTAGTCGCTCGTTTAAGTGTTAGTCGAATGGCAACAATAATCAGACTCATCCAAAGCAGTCGTCACGATGTGGATACTCGATGCATAACTAGTGACGTCTCATTCACCCTCTTCCCTTGCGACTCGCTTCATAATATTCACATATCCATCTTTTATCCCTCCATTTCTTCAGCTTCACTCAATGAGAGTAGCTGCGCAAAGCTCCGATTTCCGCACTTTTCTTCTTCTGCTCACTTCCTTTCAGAGGAATGTTGTGCGTATGAGAATATACTTCTTTCAACCTTCAGCCTCTTTCCCCCACTCTAAACGTTTGCTTCAAACACAGGACCAAATGAGCTATGCTTTTCAAAACGTTGCTAGGTTTTCTTCCATTTACATCGCTGCACTTACAAGGAGATGGTCTGACCTCGCGGAAAGGGACCCAAATGAGACATGTACCATTCGAAAGAGCGTCAAAAACTAAGTAGCCAACGATGTTGAATTTTTGCGGAGGGCGTATGTAGCGCGAGATAATCGTCATTTTCTGGAAGTAGGGATCCACCATTGCGCCCGCCGCTTCCTTTTGTGAGGCGTCGCCTACAGCTGGCTGTCGGCAATCGTCGGTAGCGCAACAGGTCGGTACGGAGTGGGATGGGCGGTGGGTTCAAACCCCATGCCGTGCATACTCTTTGCACGCTTTTTCCACAAGTCCCGGACTTGTGATTTTTTCAAGATTTTTGATTTTTTTCGAAACTTCGCGTCTCGCACCTGGAAGTGATTTGGAGCTATTATCATGGCCATAGCAACGTGTTTCTTCCTATTATAAACAGAGATGCATATCTGATTTAATTCTTACTTGCAGGATATGCCATTGGTACTTTCGGCATCAAACAAGGAAAAGTAGAAGAGGAAAATTCGAAAAAAATCATCAGTCTGGGACTTGTGGAAAAAACGTGCAAAAAGTATGTACGGCATGGGGTTTGAACCCACCGCCCATCCCACTCCGGACCAATATCTTACCTGCTGCGCTACCGACGATTGCTGACTGCCGGCTGTAGGCGACGCCTCACAAAAGGAAGCGGCGGGCGCAATGGTGGATCCCTACTTCCAGTAAATGACGATTATCTCGCGCTACATACGCCCTCCGCAAAAATTCAACATCGTTGGCTACTTAGTTTTTGACGCTCGAATGGTACATGTCTCATTTGGGTCCCTTTCCGCGAGGTCAGACCATCTCCTTGTTAGTAAGACAGAAAGGGACTAGCATAATAAATCTGCATTCTCTTCGTTTGCTGTGGTAGTAGTCGACTGCTTGAAGAGATCTCTTTCAAAGTAGGCTGAATAATGTCGTTTAATATAAGCAGGAGAGTGAAATACGGCTTCGCTTCCTGTGCAGAAAGAGAAAGAAAGAGAAATGAGCATAGAAGGGCTTGATTGTAGTCAGATGGCCTCTGGAAGTGCAACGATGGCAGCGAGGGAAAGCAATAATTCGAAGGAGACGAGTATGGAACCCACGAGGAGTCTCTCCTACGTCGAAGACAGGAATACTCGGTAGGTGGGAAGGTGACGACGTCGCTACTCTCACTCTCAGATTCGGTTCCGAATTCCGAGATGAAGATGTAGAGGCACGAATGCCGATTGACAGAGGATCCCACAAAAGTTCGATCAGAGAAACCGTCCCGGTAACGCTTTCTCTCACTCAACCACCAAACGCCCGTTCAGGACACCATCCTACGATTGAATATAGGCGGCTCTTCATATCGAATAAGGTTGGGCAGAGTGAAACGCAGACAAGTTCGTCTTGTAGAGCACGGTCCATTGCACGATTTGGACCAAAGACTCTTCTCGGGAAATTCGTCCGAATGAACCACGATCATCGAAAGCAATGGGCTGACTCTTACTTCGAAGAGAGCGACGAATACTTCTTCGAGAGAGTACCGAGGTTGGCGAAGCAAGCAGTAGACAACCAGTCAACCGAATGCAGATACTTCGACCCCATATACGACTTCTACGCGACGGGAAAGCTTCACGTTCCTAAGGATCTATGCTTCGACAAGTTCATGGCCGAACTGAGGTAAAGAGATTGAAGGAGTCAACGAGTCACAAGCACAACGAGTCCACGAGACTCAATGTCAACACTGAACGAACCCAACACACACATGTCATTACAGATTTTGGGCCGTGTCCAAGTCCCGAATGGATGAATGCTGTTCACCATTCGCTCAGTATTGTGTCAACATGCACAACACACCACAGGTAATCACTTCCCTCATATGATCTTCCTAACACCTGAATGACACTTACGCGAAATAAAGCGAAAAGGCTGTCAAGTCGAAACAAAGATTTTGCTTGTAGGATGAGAATGGGCGAAAGGTGGAAGCATCACAGGTTCTAGTCAATGGAATGTCTTGAAAGCAATGAATTGAATCCTCTGACTTGCATCCTTACTCTTTTGTTCTCTTCCTTCGCATCGTTCTGTTATCCCTCTACTCCTCCGTCTTCTCGTCCTTCGTGCACAACGCCCTATCATTCTCTTCTCATACATCCAATTCAATTTAACCTCCTTCCCGTTTTCTGTTTCAGAGTAGGCATGATATTTGTATAATTGTGACAGGTCAGCGACACATTGGTTAAGTTACAGGAGAAGGATCACTTCATCGGAGTTCGTTGTGCGAAACTGCGAAGACGGTTATGGTTGGTATTGGAGGGACACTCGACGAGTAACTGGTGGAAGGTAGTGTATCGACCAGAACAACTCCACTGACTACCCCTTCAAGGCATTCGAAGTCACCTCCACTTCCTTCGTTGTCCTTAGCATAGCTGCGCTCATTCTTGGATCAATTCCTGAATTCCAAGTTCCCCAGAAATCGGAAGACGGCCAGCTCGTTTACGCGTGAGTATTGATGCAGAAAGAAGAGAAGAGAAATACGTCAGGACTGCCACATATCCAACGTATCCGAATGGAGCTGGAGGCAGGATTGAGGAATCGAAAACTGTTGTTAAAGGACACGAAGAGAATGCTGTGAGTAGAGATAGCGAGCGAGCTGAGAAAATGGAAAATGATGATATTCAGGTGGAAATGATCGAGCATCCTGTATTCAACTGGGTTGAAAACCTCTGTGTTGTATATTTCTCCATGGAGTATCTACTTCGTTTCTGGGTTCGTTTTTTCTTGCTTTTTTTCTTTTTGGTTGTTATGGCTTTCTCTTTTTTTGCGAATGGTTATGCATCTTTATAATTTAAAATGTTCAGGTTGCTCCTCGTAAGCTTGCTTTTTCTCGCCAACTGTTGAATATCATTGATCTGTTATCCATATTGCCTTTCTATTTCGAGATGCTGTTATGGGTGGTAAGACCTTCTATCCATTCATTGATGATATTCTGTTAAGTGTGGCATAAGTGGAGACAACGTTCGAAAAGTAAGATGGGCATTCCTCACAGTTCGGCTCCTGCGAGTTCTTCGAGTTATTCGTATAGCTAAACTTGGTCGATTCTCTCCTGGTAGGAGCATAATATTAGTATTTTTGCCAAATAATAATATCAGGACTTGCCAACTTTGCATTGACACTTCGCAAGTCCAAGAAACAGATGCAAATGGTTGGAGTAGTTATGATGACTGTTGTAATCTTCTTCTCCACTCTCATTTACTTCCTCGAAAAGGATGAACCGAACACCAAATTCATATCAATCCCAGCGGCATTCTGGTGGTAAGTGTTATTTGTGTCTATATTGTGCCTACAGCTTTCTAAAAAAGTTTACAAATTTTGAAAAAAAAATGTTCAGGAGCGTTGTTACAATGGCTACTGTTGGATACGGCGATCTCGTTCCAGTAACTATCGGTTGGTTTTTCAACCCTGCTATCGCAAAATCGCCCATTTCACAAACAATAAGGTGCAAAATAATGTTCAGCTGGAAAAGTTGTTGGAACCGGAGCTATCATATGCGGAGTGATGGTTCTCGCGTTACCCATCACAATCATGGTATGCTGCTTAACCGTATTTCGAGAATTGATTGGATGTTACAGGTGAATAACTTCATGCAAGTAGTCAAGCTCCGTGAAGAGAAGATAATCAAGAAATACGCACAACAACACGGTGATCACGTGTAGAGAAGCAGCTTTTGATAGGCATTCTGGGTAGCATTCCTATTCACTACTTGGTCCACATATCATAGGCTATATCTATTCCCTGTGTACTACTAATAACCTTGCCATGCAAGACTGTTCCTTATGCATTTTTACATTCCTTGGCTCACATCAGATTTACATATAAAGGCTTTCCAAGTATTATAACGTTTATTACATTGCATTTGCATCTTTGGTTAGCACGTTTTAAAGAAAACATTACATGAAAGAGAACAAGAATTACCCGTAAGGAAAGAATTGTACATTTGTGGTCACAAGCGGTGATATAAGCATGTTATGATGAGTCCTTCAAGCCGTCAAGCGAAGCGGATGTATTGCTAAATGTTTTACTTATATAGTGTGCAATGTGTGCATTTAATTTGCATTAATTTTGTTCCAATCCTCATTATTTTTCGATAATAGCAAAGGGTAATGCGAAATTTGTTTTGTATCATTTTTGAACCTCGAGCGCATAACGCACTCATTCAGCCAATCATGCAAACATTGAGAGAACAACAGGAGAACATGAAACTGCGCAAACGGAACATAAAAAGGGAGAGTAAAGCTGTAAGATAGAGGAACTCACCGCCATGTACTCATAGGCCTCTCCCGCTTGCAGAAATTCTTCAATCAATGGGTATTCCGGCAGACGGTCAAACACTTTCCACAGCTCCTCCCTTCTCGACCTCGTGAAACCTAACCAAACACCAAATAACCATCCCTCTCTTTATGTCTAGACCTCGCGAATCGACATAATTTGATCAAATTACGCTACTTTTCAGTTACTTTTCACGCATAAGGGTGTAAAATTGTGGAGATAGTGAAACGCAACAAGCAAAAAATCGGGGCGCGGTGCGGATTCAGGGTTGTTCTATCTCTTACCCTCTGCCAATTCTTCTTTCCGTTCTTCTAGAATCAACTCCTTTGCCATATAATGCATCCAATAGACATTCGTCTTCGGTTCAAACGTATTCCAGCATCCTCTGTGAGAACAACTTGAATACAAGATTAATTCCTTGCTTACTTGTTGATTTCCCTCATAATACGGTAGATGTCAAACTGATAGTCTCCATATCCAGTGAATAACTCCTCGTCTTGTTCAAGATCAAGGAAGATGGTAGTACCCTCTACAGCATTAACTTAGTCATCTGCTATACATCTGTCCCCTCCAACCTTTCTTCAATCGAGAATTTGTAAAGTCGATAATGGACAACTTGACTCCGTGACTCTTCAAGTAGACATCCCTTCCGAAGAAGCGATATCTATGAGAGAAACTGAATAGACAAGAAGGAAGGAACAGACGAACTTGATCTCCGTGTCTACGGGAATTCGATCGACGAGAACGTTTCCGATGTGGAGGTCGCGATGCTCGAATTCCAGGATCTTCTCAGCAACGACGAGGGAAAGAGCCAATTGGAAGATGAGGGAGAGGGACTCGTCTTCCGATGACACCTACAGTATACTAAGGTCAACCTATCTTTCTTTCATCGTAATGTCATGTAAAAATCTCAAATGAGGTTTTTCATTTCACTTTCTAATCACCTGTATTTCATTTCCATTTTCTCTGGAAAAGAAGTCGACCTATGAATATGATAGACGACTACAGTATCCTACAGTACTCACCTTGAACGTCTCGACATCCTGTCCTCCCAACCCCAATCCGATGGCGAGAAAGAGACTATCATTTCGAGAGTACTTACTCGGTCGATCATTCTCCGACCCCTTCTTCCTATCATATGCATCCCACTCCTTGAGTAGCTCAGCAGGGTACTTCCCTTCAATCAACTCCATTTCATCCCTTTCCTATACCCTTCTCACCTCTCACAATATTTGCTTGTACAAGTGGAATAAAAGTGGAAGTGGAGAAGAGAGAATCGTCGTTGTTTAGAGCAGATAGCTCTCGAGTGATCAGGACCTTATAAGTAATTACAGTACTACCGTAATCTTATCAATCATAGAATACTTCCTACCTCCGGAAGTATTTCCGCAGTACTCTTCACAGTTTCCTTGTTAACTAGTCCACGAAATCCGCCGCTTTCATCCCAGAAGGGAATAATCTGCACACTACCGTAACCACGTTTCCGCTCTTTTACATAACCTAACTTTCTAAAAAAAGTAACTTGGTAAAATAATGATCAACCTAGTCCACATATCCCCGCCTCATTTTCCAATTCTTCAATTCTCCCACCTTCAATGCCACCGGTTTTCCATTCATCGTAGTTTGGAATACCTCTCCATACGTTCCTTCTCCCAACTTCTTCACTTTCATAAACGTGCTGAATGGATTTTAGGAGTCAAACCAACCAGAACGGCTCATCAGAGAATGATCATGGATGAAAGAGGAAACGTACTCTTTCGGTAGTTGTTGCTTCCACGTCTTGATTCCATCCTGTTTAATAACGTGAAGCAGCTTCTCCAGATCACTCTCCCCCATAAACGAACGAAGATAAAAGGGAAGTTCCGCCTCCTAAAAGAGACATATGCACTCGTCTAAACTAAAGTGTAGCTTACGAAATTGGAGTCATTGGTCATCTGCGATATGTTTCTTCTGCTAACCATACTTGCATTGCGAGTGGCTACCTCAAGAGAAGTCTTGAGAGGGGGAAAAGAGGGAAGGGTACCGAAGTGACACTATTCATGGAGACATCAGCAGTGGTCTCTCTCCTTTCCCTCCTCTCCTTCAACTCCTTCAATTCCTTTTCCACTTCGTCTCCTCTAGCAAGATAAGTCCCATCTTCCACAGTAGTCATGCCCATAGTCTTCATTGTCGTCTCCTCCCTCTGATCCCTTCAATTACATCCATTCATCCATCCAATAACCGACAATGAGTACTACCGTAATCCTACCAACCACGATTCCCTTCCTCAAACCAATCAGCACTCACTTGGATATGTTCAAAGTGGACATGGCCTCTTCAATAGATTCATGTTCTTCATTAGTCTTCTCCTCCTTTTCCTCATCTGACTTGTCCAGTTCTTCTAATCCGCGAATTGGAGACATTTCAGGAAGAATGAACCGATGTGAACGTTGTGAAGCCTGAGATGATCCATGAAACGATAACGGAGAGTCTCCATCACTCGAATACCGTATACTCTCATCAAAGTCATCTATTCCCCCAGTCTCTTACCCCCATAGCATTTGGAGTGGAATGCAGTGGAGCATCATCGCCTCCCTCAATAGAACCCAATCGTCTGCCTTAAAAATGACTGTATGCAATACTCCTTCCTAAGCCCATCCTAAAGCCGTCGAAACCACACCTTTTCATGAGTTCGGAGCAGATTGTAATGGGAAATCACTCGTAATAAGAAGATGCGGTTTCTACAGCACTAGTCGATTCCTTTCCCCAACTTACTCAATCGTCCATACGACAATAGTCTTTCTTCACTTCCACTCCCCAACTCTTCCTTATCCTTATTCTCTTCCTCTTCAGTATTCGTTTCAGCTGATACTTCATGGCTCTTATTCTCCATTAAAACTTCATCCATCGTTCTTTGAGTTGGTCTCTGAATCATCGTGAATGAATATGGAAATCCCTCATCAAGGTACCGTAATCCTTAGATTGCTTGTAAAGCCCCGGAGAATGAGAATAGTCCAACCTCTGTCATATCTTCCTGTCCCTCCCCTTCATCTTCATCATCAGTTTCCTTGCACACAGTAAGAGGTTGCGATGCGTGGGTCTTTCGTCGGTGAGGAGTTGAGGGAAAAGCGGATGAAGAGAATGAAGACAAGGGATGGGAAGAGAGACGGTCTCCACTTCTGAAGACGAATCAGCGGATAAGGGAGTGGCTCACTTGCATACGGCGTAATGAAAAGGGAACCTGTCGAGAGCTGAGAGAATATCCGTACGTTTCGAGGCAACGGACGGTCGGGCTGAGCGAACTATAAAGAGATTAAGAGAGAATAGTGAGTGGAACTGGGGTAGAGGGTTTATTGGAGAAGGACTAAGAAGAGGGGGATCAAGGGAGGGACATACCGAAGGACGGACGGACGTGTGAAAGACGACGAAGACACGAACGGAAGTCCGTCATGGGTGAAGACAACTCCGATTCGACCTCTGAAGGGGAAACAAGGGCTACGCCATCGTACAAGGTCTAACGCTTCCTAGCATTTTTTGCAGAGTCCCTTACAACTGCCATCCTTACAAGCCTTTTCCACTATGATTCTCTGATGCAGGCACCTATCCTAACGCCCTATGGGACAATCATGTCTATGTACGTACGCCATTCAGATCGTCTCATCTAACGTAAAGAGTTCTCTATACAATACTCCTCACTGCAAATGCAAGCCGTGACTCAGTTCTACACAGTCCTGGCTTCTATCCAGTCTACCTACAGTATCCTTCCCCACCTTCGTTCTCCTTGTTCTCCTCGTCCTTCTCTTCTTCAGCCACTCGATACTTGCGTGTCTTCGGGTCCAATACAAGTCGATCTCCTTCATCGTTCTCCACAACGAAGTCCATCCTATCGAAGCTGTCAAACTGAATTCGAAAAGACTTCCTTAATATCTCCATTGTAATTCCTGTAATCTATGTTGTATCCCCTCAGTATGCCCACGCCACTCCATACTTCCCCCTTCGCATTCTCAGATCAGTCACGATTCTCCGTGTTCTCTCCGTGCATTCCCCCCTCCCCTCCCCTACCCTTCCCTTTATTCCCTTTCTTTCCTTCCCTCACCTCCCTCTCTCACTTAGCAAACTCTCTGTGTGGCTACCCGATCAAAAGCAGTCAGGGGATTGTCACCCATTCACATGGTGCAATCATCATCCTCTCCCCCTCCCTCCCACTCTTCTCTCTCCCTTCCTCCCCTCCCCTATCGTCGGTACATTCCTCCCCCTTTTGCTCGTCATTCACTTCCCCTTCATAACCCCTTGTTAATGTCCCTCATATTCCTTCATCCCTCCATTCCTTCCTTTCCATTCAATCGATACTTCTCAGATTCTCGCCGTTCCCATCAATGGGCAACACCAATACAGTTCCTGTCATATCACAGACCAAGTCCCTCGTTCAATTGGCTACAGGGGATAAGGAAGGGGCGAAGACTACACAAGAGAAGTTCCTGCACGAATGCCCTCTCGTGGCTCAAGTTGGTCCATTCCATAAGCACACGTAAAGTTCATTGCATTACAGGCAACATCGGTAGTTGAGTTGGCTGTCAACAAGGACAAGGACCAATTCATCAATACCAATCTGCGAACTCTTCGTATACTGTCCAATGTGGCCGACGGAATTCCAGTTGTCGGACACGTCAAAGGTTGTTATATCGTCCTTCCTGCTTTTTTGTATGTAAATTACACGATGATCACAGGGGCGATTCACGCTGTGGCGGGGGACAGAAGAGGAGCGAGAAATGCAATCAAAAGTGCGAATCGATCAACGGGAGTTGCCTCAGGCGGAGTAGTTGGTGAGAAGAGGTGGTAGAGGAGGAGGAGAGACTCACTGACTACTCAAGGGTTCCTGGCACTCGGGCCGATCGGAGCCATCGCGGGGGGAATAGCGGGAGGGGCTACGGTAGATGGACTGCAGACTGGAGTCGAATCGGCCATCTGCCACGAGTTCCGGTATTAGGTAGTAGTCATTATCATCCCTTCACATGCTTATTCAGTCCAAACGGATCGATCGCTGCAGTGAGTAATGCCGTGTGCAAGCCCTCGGGGGGAGCCGTCTTCGATGTTATTGCAATGCCCGTATTCGATGCTCTCGGAGGATTCAGTGCGGGCCAACTCACGGCACAGATTCAATCCGGTGAGTGAGGGATGAGGAGGATGGTGAGGACAGGGCTCATCAGGCTTCTCCAATGGGAATGTCGTCATAACGGATACGGGAGTGAACGATGGAGGGTCGAGTAGCAGTGCATCATCCAGTGCTTCTTCTTCCTCTTCCTCTTCAGTCTCCCAACCCTCCTCTTCGACCCCTTCCTCCACTCATTCTTCTTCCGTTGCTTCTTCCTCATCGTCCACGTCTTCATCTCTTCAAACCTCTTCTCAAGTCTCCTCAACCTCGTCATCAGCCCCTTCAGCCCCTTCTTCCTCTGCCCCCGTGCATTCCTCGTCTCTTCCCTCTTCATCAACCCATCCAACAAGTGGATCCCTCTCTGCTTCAACTGCTCCCTCTTCCACTTCCACTGCACCATCATCGGCATCTGCAGGAAGCGTCTCAACATCAAGTGGATCAGTCCCATCTTCAATGGGATCAGCCCCCTCTTCTTCTATTTCTTCTTCCACCTCTGGATCAGTCCCATCCTCATCTGTCACTGGATCAGCTTCATCAACTGGAGCAGTGTCTTCCTCAACTGGATCTGTATCATCTTCCTCGGTTCCATCATCGACAGGATCGGTCTCTGCCTCAGCCGGGTCTACTTCATCGGCTACAGTATCATCCTCAACAGCAACAGGATCAGTTCCTACAGTATCTGGTCCAGTCCACGCATCGCCAGCCTCAACCTCATTAGTTCCAACTTCTTCCTCTGTTGTTCAGACCTCGAACCCATCTGGCTTCCACGTCTTTCACAGAGTAAGTATCCATGAGTCATCCATGTAAACACACTCCGTTCAGCCCGTATCAATAATTATCGGTGATCTCAAACACATAGTCATGGACGTGAAACAAGCGTATCAACAAGTTCAAGGGATGGACGGAAAGATAGGTAAACAAGGATATCATAGTGACCGACTAGTAATACATATTCAGATGTCATACAATCTATCGTCGATCCTAGAACTCAGATAGGAATAGATCTATCGGATATGGAATCGATGCAATGTGTACTCAACTGGTCAACTGTGACTACAAGTGTCCATCAACTCCAAGTGATATACGACCAACTGACAATAGTCGAACAACTTGTATCTACTTTCTCCGCTACTCCAAACACCTATCAGGCATTTCACAATGCGGCTTCATACGGTAGACGGAGTGAATTCAGAAGCAAATCGATCAACTATCTCCTCATTCCTCTACCGCATTCAAAACGATATTGCTGGAGATATTGCGATTTGTAGGCTCTAGTCATATTAGAAGACAGGCGATACTCGACAAGACCGTAAGTGCTTTCAAACACTGATTGTGGGAGCAGACAATTAGGTGAAACTCTCACGTCGGGTTCATCAACTGATAGATTCAAGTGAACAACACGATATCTCCATGTTGTTTGACGAAAGAGAGGATACCGTGAGTAATCATACAGTAATCCTCTCAAAGCCATTCTCTCTTCAGTTGCATTGTGTCCAGTGGGACATGTCAGGAATGTCCAGTTCACTCTTTGAGCACCTCGGATTAGTCTGGTAATCGGATTAACCCTTCCTTTCTGTGGCCATGGATGCATGAAACCGACTGATTGCAGGTATCTCATTCTCGACAGTCCTCAAGTTCTTCTGCTCAATAAAGTAGAAGCCTCAGAATACCTTCTGACAGGACTCACACGAATTCTTGGCTATCGATTTCTGTACGTTACGACATGACATGGTTATATACAAAAAGATGAAGGGATGGTTTTGAGGAAGTTTCCCTCCTCTTCCATAGTGGACGATCCTCTTCCCGGGTCAGCCCTCCTCTTCCGTCCTTGTACATACTTCACGTGTATTGGTGCTGGATGCGAAAGTCCCAGTGATGAAGAGACGCCAGATGGTTCGATCAGTTGACCCATCATATCAACTAGTGATTATGCAGGTTTCGAAATAGTATGGGCAGACTTCGAGCACCTCGCGAGTCACGAGATATTCCGATTGGCCAATCTCCAAGTGTACGATGCAAGTCCCCCCCTCGTCTTGGAGGCAATGCGAAAATGCAGTGGTGAGAGTGAAAGAGTGTCCTCTCTCCATCCATTCCCCTTCTTCCTTCAGAAAAGGCCTCGACAGTCTTCGCGTGCACTGGAATGTCCGATGTGGGATACACGCAGATTCGCAAGTTCGGCTTCTCCGAATGTGGAGACACGAGCAAGAGGAGAATGTCGTTGAGTAGGAAGTCGAGTGACGAGTGTATACTCACTCCCATCACAAAGCTATGCAATCTACGGACACACGTGCCACGCAAGAGAAAGGGTGACATCCTTCATCTTCCCAGACCTTTCTCCGTTGGTCTCAACATCAATCCTTCTGGATTACCTTGTTCCCACACGGAATGCTATTATGGGTGCTCTAAAGAGTAGCATATCCCTTGCATTGTATTTTGTGAAACTCATGCTTTCCTTTAAAATTATTTACGGTTAGCTCCGCACGGGAGAATAGGCACCATTTACCACTTGTCTCCCTCTTTCACATTCCCACTGATTGCAAGCATTTCAATCTAGACGACTCCTTGTATATTTCTTGCATATCGAACGACCTCCCGATGTTCCCTTCATTGCATAACCGGTGCATATTTCATAAACGGATTCTTGTGAAATCAAAGCGGCTGAGTCATCGAATTGCACGCAATGGCAGGTTAGAGAGGGTAGGTGAGGGGAATGGAAGGGCCATGGAGATGAGAGAGAGAAGGGGGACGGGGGAGGGGAGAGACGGAAAAGGGAGACGAGAGAGAGTTAAGGGGAAGTGGGAGATGGGGAGGGGGAGGGCGATGGAAGGGTGGATACTCACGCTCCCAGCTGTTTTCGTTCACTTCACTCTTCACTCTATCTTTCTATTTCGTTCCTTTTCTTATTTCGTATTCCTGTTCCTCGATAACTCCGAACAAATGTCTGCCCTTCAATTATAAATGTTGTATGCTTCAGAATGGGGAATACGAACACCCTTCCCATCATATCACAGTCAAAGTCGTTGGTTCAATTGGCAACGGGAGACAAGGAAGGGGCTAAGGAGACTCAGGAGAAGTTCTTCCATGAATGTCCCCTCGTAGCACAGGTACCGTAATCGAGACTCCTTCTTCAGTCAACATGCTGATGTTCAGGCCACTTCGTTAGTCGAGTACACCATAGACAGAGACCGGGATCGACTAGTCGATACTAACAAACGAAGTGTCAAAGTCATCTCACACTTCGCAGATGGAATTCCCGTTGTCGGACACATAAAGGGTGGGTATTTCAGCCGTTGATTTATGTGTGAAGAGAGAGAACCACAACACTTCCCTCCTTGACTCTACTACTCTTTCCTTTCCTCTTCTAGGAGCAGTCCATGCTGCAACTGGAGATAAAGAAGCTGCCAAAGGAGCGATTAAAAGTGCCAATCGATCAACGGGAGTTGTGGGAGGAGGAGTCGTTGGTAAGGGATACGGTATTATAAATAGAGACATTAGATACGGTACCTTAACAGGCTAATAGATACGGTAGCTTATTGTGGCCAAGAGATGATGCATCAGGCTTCCTGACGGGAGGTCCAGTGGGAGCAGTGGCAGGGGGGATAGTGGGAGGGGCGGCGATGGATGGGATACACACTGGAGTCTCGTCGGCCTATCACAGTGAATTCAGGCACGACTACCCCATTCCGAGTGATCCCCTTACATTCCTCTTCAGACCCTCGGGATCCATTGCAGCCGTGAAGCAAGCCATCGATGCACCCTCTGGGGGTACTGTATTCGATGCAGTAGCAGTCCCCGTATTCGATGGAGTGGCTGGATTCGGAGCGGGTCAAGTCACAGCACAGATTCAATCAGGCGAGTTCACACACTCCTTATCCTTCCCAGCATCCTTTCGTCTCTCTTCGCCTACAGTACCCTCTCCCCTCAGGAATCGCCAGTTCGACTCTCGCAGAAGCAGCCACTCAACAAGAAGCAGCTGTAGCTGTACTTGAAGAGGGAACATCGGGAGGAGAAGCAGCGGTGATTGGACAGGGAAATGGAGGGATGGACATTAATCAGATAACCGACCATATCAGGGGAATGGACAACAAACTTGGTTAGTTCCCCCTCACACACTCCCCATCGAAGAGACGGTTCAGAACTGGCTAAGACTATCATGGATCCCCAAGTAGGCTTTGATACGATCAAAGCCATTCCCAAATCATCGGCCAAATGGACTACCGTATCCACTTCGTCCGTACAACTGCAGAACATTCTCGAACAACTACGAATACTAAAGCAGATACTCACAACGTCCAAAGACATTGCAATTATTGTTACTCAGGTGAACGAAGGCAGATGAAACGAGTGATCAACTTGCATTTCAGCCTCAACTGGACAAATTGGGACCAGAAGTAGCTATTCCATTCAAGACCATTCTGCTGGAAATTGCTCGTTTCATTGGATCGAGTATTCCCCGAAAGGAGCAAATTATGGAGAGGACGGTAAGTCTCCCCGAGAACGGCTTGTGTGAATACGATGCCTTCAGTCCGATCTCATCTCTCGTCTGAGTTCGCTAGCTAATCGACCGACTTCCACTAAACGCGAGCTTTCACCGATTCCAGATGAGAATCGAGACAATACCGTACGAATCGCATTGTAAACAATGATATCGCAACTAATAATGCTTAAGCTACACTGTGTACAGTGGAACATGGAGGGGATGGATGCTTCAATCCTGGAGAACCTCGGCCTAGTCTGGTTAGAGTCCCTTCCACTGGATACACCGTATCCCTCAATGGCAGGTACCTCATGCTCGACAGTCCGGATCTGCTTCTTCTCAACAATGTTCGTGCTTCGGAGAATCTGATGACAGGACTGACGAGTGTACTTGGATACAAGTTCCTGTGAGTCGACATTCAGTTCGCGATAGCTAGTGATTGACTGATCAAGGAAGTTCCCGTCATCGTCAATCGAACACGAAGATTCGCCGGGTTCAGCCCTCCTCTTTCGTCCTCGATTGCCCCTTTCTTGTGTTGGCGCAGGAGCAGAATTGACTCTCAACCACGAACAACGAGCAGGTCAATATTCTTACATAAGGTTAGAGACCGCAGCGGGGTTAGATAGAATGAAGCGTAACGATTCAAAATCTCTTCTATCCTATAGATTTCGATGGGCGCAAAACGAAAATGAAGAAGAAAAAAATAAAAAAAATAAAAATAACATAGTTCTGCTCTTACCAAAAGTAGCATGCTGTTACCAACCTACCGTAATCCGCCTAAAGAGGTCAACCATGTCAAACATCAAACTCAGTGTAGAAAATGATCTGTATTTCCGGTCCCAGGTTCAATATTGATGTTAATTACTGTTTTAGTGGAATAAAATTCACAATTATTGAGATACAGAGCCAAAGAGGGAGTTTCTGTCCTAAAGTGACCAGGAGGGTGAGGAGAAAAGCTACGGTTCACCGTTGCTAACTCGCGACGGCCACATAAAATTTTCGTCAAAACGTGCATAGCGCTTCTATACGATCCCTACTACTTAATTATAACTAGTATTAGTCATGACGAAGTCAACAAATAGTTGAAAATTCCTTCTAAAAAAGAAAAAAGAACAGCTCTATTTCCAATAAAACAATGTTCAGGTAGCTTAATTCCTATTATTATTTGATGTACATGCTCTTAGACTATACAAAACAATAAAGTAAACCTAGAAATACACTAAACCGCAATGGAAACGTAAATTTGAACAGCTTAGAAAATTAATGGTGCGAGGCGTGCCTAGAGGACGAGGTTTGTCAAAAT
>LS818975.1:668450-682742 GCA_900490955.1 Micoletzkya japonica
AGGGTGGGGGTAGAGACTGGGGTACTGTAGGGAAAGGGGTATTGTAGTGGGTAGGAGTACTGTAAGGGGGAGTAAGTACATACGTGGGCAACCTTCTCCGCAATATTTTTAAAAATGGGTCTACCAGTGTACGGAATCAAGCCTACCAATCGAAATTTTATAGAAAATATAGGCCAACCAAAGTAAAATTCCGAAGAAATTTGGGCCTACCACCCATACTTCGGGTCGGTGCCCACGTATGAGTAAGTTCTGGGGTACTCTAGGGAAAGCAAGGGGATACTGCATTGCAGAAGTGGTTACTAATCACTATGCCACAGTCATTTCATATGAAAGAAGAACATACCCAAAATCCGAGACCGAGATTCGCATTGAAGAGAATGGCGTTGCTCACAGCCAACTCCCCCACAGGGAACAACCTGAAACACTCATTCTGACTGTTCTCTCATTTCCTCCTCACTTCCTTCATAGCCACAACTATTAGGACAAATATTAGTGGTGGCCGGAAAGATGTATCAGTGTATATATCTACTCTGTTTAGTAGGCTACTTCTCGCAATTATTCCTCTCTCTGTTCTCGCAGCGGACGGTCGGCTCTCCTTCCACTCTCGTGTGTCATCCCCGTCCCCGCCATATTCAAGAACTCATATGAAGAATCCCTCTTTTCACCTTGGTAAGTGAGGGCTCTTTCTCTTCTTGGCCATGGACTCTTTCTCTTCTTCGCTCTCCTTTCTGTCGCGGCTGCCCTCCCCCATAGTGAACATTTTCAAGTGAAGCTTTTTGTCCCCACTCCCACCCCCGTAATATCCTTCTTCACCCCCCCCCCCCTATCGCACACCGTAAGGTGTAATGATAAAGATAAAAGAAAGATAAAATTAGGAAACCGTCATGACGCGTCAACCAATGCTATTTGCCCCGTTTACTGTGTTTTGCAGTATGTTCACTATCGATCTACTACGTTGACTCTTGGCTAATACTACACCGGGCGGTCGGGTCCTCCAGTCGTCTCTCTTCTCATCCCCCCATCATTCCACCACAACGATAAGGTGATGAATCCCCTCTGACCTTAGGCAAGTCACAGGAGTCGCCTTGCCTATCTCGTCTTGCCAGCTTTTCCTTCTATCCCCCCCCGCGGCCGCCCTTCCCATGTCGAAGTCTTGAATGTCAAGCATTGTCCCCGTCCCCATAGAGAAGATTTTTTTTCAAGAGAAGCATCCCCCTCCCACGAATACCCACCTCCACCCTCCCCAATCCGCCGCACACCTATGGTGTACCAGATAAATAAATAAATAATAAATAATACAAGTAAGCGGCGTAGTCAAAGAAAAGATGAATGAGAATAGTAGTCGTACCTGTGTACTACATTGGGACTGAAGATGTGCATCTGGAATAGGGTATGGGACATGGCACCCGAGGCTGGTAGATAGTGGCTGATCAGCGATCTGAACAAGGACTCTACACGACTCTTCCCCTTACTAGTCCCTTATTGCACACTGCCTTCTTTGAAAGAAGACCATTCCCTACTGTCGAAATGGCCTCCTTTAACAAAAAAAAAGCTTAGGTTAAATGTTTCTTCTAACACTTGCATATGAGACTAAAATAGTGAAGAAAAGTGTTGGATACGCAAGCAGTCTCCCTCCCTAATGTTCCCCTTTCTTCTTCTTCTTCTTATTCTTGTCTAGACTCACTTGCTATTCAATGGAGGGAAGTACGAAGAGAGTGTAGACTTCCATGAACGATGGTGAGGGGGAATGGAAGAGGAAGAGGGGGACGGGGAAAGGGGGGGCACACGCGACATCCAGGGGTACGGTAGGGGACGGTACTGTAAGTTAGGGATACTGTAAGGAAGGGCGCGATGACTAGAAAGATACTGTAATAGCGATTATTCTACAGCGTACAGTACTGTAACGTATATAAGAGTATATAAGAGTACTGTAACGAGTTACCGCTGTTTGATTTATAGCTTGTATTAAAAGATAGAAATATTTTAATACTTCGACTACTACTAATGCTGTCTTTACAGGATTACGGTAACGATGGCATACTAATAGTTAACTACAAGAGAAAGGAAAGACAGAGAATAGAGTAAAGTAGGTTAATGCAAGTCACCTTATCCCTACTCTTCTTCCTGCTATCCTCTCTTCTCTTCTTCTTCTTCTCTCTGATAACCCCAGGCAAAAGGTTCTGCAAACGAGAAATACGGCTGTAATCAGAGGGAGAGAGAGAGATTGGAAGACATCTGAGCGGGAGAGGAGGGGGAGGGAGGGTGGGGGTTAAAGTCTATGGGGACAAGCAGAAAGAGGGGGTTCATAGTAACCAAGACATCTTCCCCTTCATTCATCCACTTCATGCAATACACGTACACATTCTTCCGTTAGTTACTTCATTCCTATTACAGAGTGAAGAGAGAGAAGAGACAGAGAGAAAGGGAACTCTTCTCTAGAACATCAAAAGGTTCAACGCCTCTTCCCTCTCCTTCCCATCATACATTATTGCCGTTTTTACGTGTCATATCGTCTGATTGAGATTCCTATACCATCCCCCGCCCTCCCTACATTCATCTTTACCCCCCCCCCCCGCTTCCTCCTCTTCTTTCCCTCTCAGTTCCACCTTTTCTCTCTTCAAAAAAGTCTCAGCTTATCACCTCGATTGCAAGGCGAAAAATGAATGATGAAAGGTGAAAGGACAAAGGGAAAGGAAGGGAAAGGAATGAAACATAAACAAAGAGGGAAATGGGAGGGATAGGGGAGATAGGGGGAGAGAGAGGGGGATATACGAGAAGGCACAAATAACATGAACAGTTGAGAATAGAGAGAGGGCAGGGAGAGGGAGTTAAGAGGTAACAGGGACGGAGAGAAGGAGGGGGATGGGCAGAGGAATGAAGCACATGCACAAGAGGTGATGACAGATGCTGAGGGGAAGAAAGACGAGAAGATAAAGAGAAGGGAGGGGAGGCAGTTGAGAGGTACCAAGACGAAAGATGGATAAGACGATTACAAGGGCAAAAGAAGGAAGAAGGGAGGAGGAACACGCACAAAAAAGAGTTGGGAGTGAAGGGAAGAGAAGGGAAAGAGGGATTGATGACGTCATCGGGATGGGACTACAAACTACATTTTGATGAGGGGAGAGTGGTCAAGGCTGTCGAACACACGAATACGGCAATAGGATTAGTGACTCAACTGTTATATCCTGATCATGGCATAAAATGTAAATGCACTAACAAAATGAGTACTTAGAAGGTGAGATGAGTGATTGTGAGAGATAAGAGAGTGAGAGGATAGGAGTACTCTGTAGAGAGAAGAGAAGAGAACATCAGAGAGTAAAAAAGGGAATGAGAAGAGAGAAGACGACACGGCAAACGATGCTCACTCCCTGTCCCACACTCTCCCATCCAGCTAGCACTCCCCCCCCTCTCCCTCCCCCTGCCACTAGTACTCTCTCTTCTCCATCCCTCTAGCTTCGCATTGGCTGTCATTGTCAAAAGAGCATCTAGTATTATCTCAGCGACGACATAACCGTACACATCACTCCGATCTCGACGCCTCACCCTTATCTTCCCAATAAGACCCATCTACTCCTTCCTACTATAAATACAACTTGTTTGGAACAACCGACAAGTGAACGACACAGTTAATTACACGTGGACTTTCATCTTTATACCTTATTGAGGAAATGGAGGGTACGGTACACCGAATACAGAGAATTGTAAGGAAGGGAAGGAGACATAGGAGAGGTTGGGAAGAATAACGAGAGAAGACAAGGAATTGGAGGGGGGTGATCCGATTAATTGATGAAGGAAGGGAGGGAAGGAGAGTGGACAGTGAGACGATTCGGAAGGGGAACAGGAAGGGGGAGATGGAGGAGGTATGAGTAGTGGCTATGCTATCGAGAGAAGGGAAAGCATAACCATGGACAAATGACGAACCCTTAAGGACATACAAGGAGATGAAATACCGAGAGGAGAAGAGTATAACAACCGAATAACAACATACAGCTAAAGTAACAAATATGCCTAAACCAAGTGCAACCCACTCAAATGCTTAATCTGCTGATTTTCACAAGCAATGACTATCGCATCGTCTTTCAGCGAAAAATCGTTAATCGCTGCGGGAAACTCCTCGGTGAGAATGGCTGAAAGTACCGTAATCCTTGTCTCCCCATCTAACGTACTCCCTACAGTACCCCTCCCCTCTACAGTACTCCCTTCCCCACCTGTGAGTGCAGTAGTTGCCTCCAGATGATTGGACAGCCAAGGGGACACTCGGGAAGACTTGTTCGATGTTCTGATAAGCAAGTGATTACGGTATCCACGGGGTATACTATACAAAGATTTTTTTCCATTTCCTCGAATCAACCATTTGATAAAGCTTCCCTGCTAAATAAAACTAGGTACAGAACTGATGAGATTAATTTCACCAAATGTATTCGTTCTCACAATTCATTGGAAACAGCAGCGGGATCCCAATGGATGAGACTTCCATCGAGGGAAGACAAGAAAAGATTGTCGCCGAATTGGGGATGGAAGGCTGCCTGTGAAGGGGTACTTTACAAGGCAAGGGGGTACGGTAGGGTCTATCACACGAAGCACACTACGCAGTCATGCAATGAATGTTGAGAGTAGACGGGTGACCCCCCCGTATCCCTAAGCCTACCTTAGTAATAGCATTGGTGGCCACTTCGAAGGTGTTCCTCGTGTCGGGTCCCTCCGATCCTCTTCTTGTATCCATCACAACCACCGTTCCCGATTCATAACCAACCGCCAACTGAACAAACCGCTTACTACTTACAGAATACATCGTACTCATTCTGCGATAACTGCTTCACACAACAGCGAAAATCCTTCGTAACTACCGTATGCCAACAATCCGCTTGGGACTCACCACATTCGTTTGAGCAGAATGAGCTCCGAGAGCAGTGACTCCATCGTTGATTACATTGGAGGAAAGGGAGAATATGGGATGCTGAGTCTGGTCAGAGGAAGAAGAAGAGGGCATTGCGGAAACACGCAGATCCCACAACTGAGAGGGAGGATTACGGTACTTCAGACTACTCTTCACACATCCCAAGGCTTTCAGTATATGGGCAGAGCAATGAATGCTCCCCATCGTTGTATTAGTATTTACTAATTGCAGAGTAAGATGTTATAGCAAGCTAGTACTCACATTGAGTATCCCCGACATGTGTCCCGTAGCCAGAAGCGATCCTCCATTCGCGACAGCTATACAGTCAACTCCACTCCCCGTCTGAACATTCCCTACCGTAATCCATCCTACAGTATACTCCTCATCTCCACTTCAACTCTACCGTGCTATCAATGTTCACCTCGGAGATTGTGGTAGTTGCATTAGAGGCTGCATCAATCAATACGATCTTCCCATCTGATCCTCCCACAATTATTTTCGATTCTTGACTACAACCGCACGTCGCCTGACAATGAGCCAGACAGTTTACCATTCACTTCTCTCATAATTACTATTAGCTATTAATATAATTATTCTCATTACACTAACCTCGGCTCCATTTGTGTGCGTTGAAACCCTGTGAAAGAGTTGGAGAGAATTGGAAGATTCGTCGAGTTTGACAATGATGAGTTCACCCGAAACAAGAGGAACAGCATAAAGATCTGATTGGACCAGCAGGGGACTGAATGCATGGTTATATAGCAGCTATATGCAAATTAAAGAAAAGATATAAATATAAGGGAAACAACAGTCACAAAGAAATTGAAGTGAAACTTACATGAGATCATTCGGTTCAGCAGGAAGAGGAAAAAGAGCTTGTTGACTGCAAAGAGAAGAATAGAAGAGAAGAGAAGGCGAAACGAACCGATAGTATTCATCGTCGTTGGGGAGAGAAGGGACGAAGGTGGAGAGGGAGGGGGAGGGAGAGAGGGAACAGACCAGGAAGGAGGAGACTGAAGACGTGAAACACACCTGCAAAGACATTGACTATACATTGTCTGGTTACATCGATCATATTTGCCATCTAGGCTCCAAAGATGTGGGAATATGAAATGAAAGAGATAATAATTGGATACAGTATACCCATAAACCCATAATCACTACGAGAACTGACCTTATTCGGTCGACAATCCACCATAATCGACGATTCCACTGATTTGGCCGTCAACCTCGCAGTCGTGAATGGAGCTCAAGGCATTTCTAACTTGTGACACATTCCTCCTTACTTCGTAACTGTTCGAGTTAAAACAGCCACGAAGACTTACCTTCGATAAGACTGTTGGGACTCGTGACCGAGTAATTGCTCTTGCGTGAAGTCATCATCTCGAACGGCATCGATCTCCCTCCATCCCCTTCCCCTTCCATGTATGCAGTGGAGTGCTCATTCAACTCTTCCCCTCATTCATTCCATAAACAACACGTTTTCATTCTCGAGGCAGTAGTATCATAATAGTATACAAGTGGCGATCTCACTGATTGTCTAGTGGAGCAATGTGATCAAAATGGCAAGATGACCCTTATCCTTAGGAAAGTTGGCATAAACAGAGCAAGACACGAGTAAAACAAAACAAGGAAAGAATCAAGGATGTGACTACGGCACGTGCCTGCTTATCACAACTTCCAACTAGATTCATGAGTAGAATCACAATTCTATTTACATTTACAACCGGAGATGACTGATTCCTTCCTGCGTATAAGAGTAACTCATCGGACCCGTATTTACAAACTCTTTAGGATACTACAATAGAAAACAAGATTCAAGTGGAATGAGATCGATTAAAAGTATAGTTATATAGCATGAAATGGACCTACTCTACTACTAGCCTCTTATCGGATCAATAACCTTCCCTTCCCTGAATGGACTGTTCAACCCGTACAAGCAAGGCCTTACACAATTAGCTACAGTAATCACGGAGTGTACCCTCACTTCTTCCTATCACAATCTTTGGTTCCTGAGACGATCAACTACCGTAATCATCGATTGACTGTCAAATACACCTCCTTCTTCATCGATTCTTCGTCTGCGAGGGGATCGGGAAAGGTTTCCTTCAAGTGATCGATTGGTATGATATTATCCACTGCTTCTTAAGTAGTCTTCTCCTTGTGAATGACACGACAACAAGCAACTATCCATCTCATCTATTCTCTTGGCTAGACTACAAAAAGGTTGGCAACCCCCTTCATAAACTTTCAAAACTGTTCGGCGCACCATTGGGATGGACAGTGACGAAAATTATACAGTTTTGAATGGTTTAACCAACCCGCTACTATAACGCACAGTGATACTCACCGTAGACGTGTTGAAGATGTCGGGGTTGTTTGCAGCAATGATGGGAATGGGAGAGCACGCGACATCCCTGGTCCCCTCTCCGTCTCCCTTCACCCTCTTCGCCCCCCTCCCCTCCCCCTCCTTCCTCCTCTCATCCTCTTCATCCAACCTCCTCTTCCTCTCTGCTTCCCTCTTCGATCTCTCCAATTCCTCCTTCCTCATCTTCTCTTCTTCAATAGCTCTTCTCTCAGCTTCCAACTTCCTCTTCCTCAGATCGAGTCCTCCCTTCGTAGTCATTTGTAGATGTAGATCTCTCAGGAGGGGATTGTCTAGGTCACTGGGTAGACTGGCAGGGGGCAGGCACATATTGCTGGTCTCTGAGTGTCCCTCCTCGTCCTCGTCCTTCTCTCGTATATTGCACATCTCATCGTAGAGGGGATCTCTTGGGATGATCTCGAATAACTTCATCATTTGCATGTTCTCTCGCGTTCGTTCGGCGTGGATCTGAAATGGCCGTGTGAATGAGATTTCATCACGAAGACCAAGGAAACAAGAAAACCCTAATTTTTATCTGAGAAAACGCAGGTTTCAAAGGCTTACCCTTACGGAGGCGATTAAAAGTATCAAATGAGCGAAGCGAACTTCCGGAGATTCAGATAGTCCGTCGTCCTTAATAACGACATCAATACAGTGAATAAGAAGCAATGAAAATAAGTGTCGACTGTCTCCCCAATAAGAATCTCTCAATAGGAATAAAAGGAATACCTGTTCATAGTGGTTCATGAGGTCCTTCATCAGAATGTCTCGTGTCTTCCTCACATGTTCCCTCGTTTCCTTCGATATTCCCGGAGCTTCTGAAGGCACATTTTTATAATCATTTATCCATCTATCCGCTTACGCCTTACACAGTAATACGGTCTACTGAATCTATTGACAAAAAAAAGAAATCTATTGAAAATAATGCATTGTTGAAAACTAGTAAACAAGAAAAGGCAAAGACGATGGTAAAGAGAGAGACGCTTACGAGGATCGAGGTAGACTAGACCCGACAGAGCGACCATCTCTATATAGGATATTCCCATCTGAGACATCGGACCACCCACGATGTCCATTGCATGACGGAATGAGGGCAGGAAGATCCTGAAACACCACGTGTTCTGTGAGAACACACCCGTGATATGGGGAAGGACAATGCTTGCACACGATACACGGGCACGAACCCGACTGTCGGGTGATAGGCCCCTAGCTTATTACAAACTTGGCTTGGTACGTTCTATAAAACACGACTTTTTTCCTGCTGGTAGGCTAATGGTGACCAAATTGAAGGCATTGGTAGGCCTGATATCAAGTACATGGACGATTAGAAACTTGGCTTGGTAGACTGTATAAATAAGCCTGCCCATGTATGTTGCATACAGTAGAATGGCCAAATTGCAGCGTGTGAATACCTCGAGGCAGTGTTTTTGTCCAGATTGAGTCCACGCATGATGAAGTTATCGAAGTAGTAACTCACTCGTTCGAAGTCAAAGTACATCCTCAAGCACAGTATACTGCTCTATTCCATGGCAGTAAAGTGAAGTGAATGTACCTATTCGGCATGATCCACCATCCCTTGTCCATTCCCCCGTACAACCAAGTGAGATACGGTTCTTCGATTGCTTGGAAGGCCAGCATGAAGTGTTTGAACAGAAGACCCTTCAAGGGAATACTTCACATCTCACTAATCGCTTTCCAGGGCAACTCGCGCTGTGTATCATCTAATTCGTCGAGGATGATCGGAATGAAGGACGAACCTTCTCGGAAGAGGGAACGTTCGAGACGAACGAGTTGGTATTCACGTACTCCGCTACTAATCGAGGTTCCACTCTCCACAACTAAAAACACCATTTCTTTCCTTCTTCAACGAGTCGCAAAAAAAGAGTAAGCGTAATCGCATTTGCATGTGCTTTCCACCATGGGCTTACCCTTCCTCGACATAGATAAAATAGTCACGTCTTAGAATTTCCGAGTGCCTTGATCTTTCATAAAGAAGTAAATTAAAGTGCCTTAATTCACACTATAATCACCAAAACGTAGCGTAATTCAATAAAATTTGATAAAATTGGAAGTAAATGTGCCTTGATTTTTAAAATTTTCAAAGGAAAAAAGTGCCTTGATTACGTCATTTCCGACGTACTATTTTATCTATCTTCATCGACCTCCCTTTATCGTATTCCTCGCGTTCCCCTACATTAACTTACTTGGAACATACACTCTCCAAAGTTGACGACTTCCCGTGGGATCTAAATGAGCAAATAAGAGGAGGGGGAGAAAGCACAACAAACCAAATCAGTGACGTCATCGAAGGCTTGGTTGAGGTTCGATTGACAGTAGAAGAGTTTTCGCCGTTTCGACAAGATGACGTGTCTCTCGACGAATTCATCCAGGACTGTTCGACTACTGAAGGGGACAATCGATGATTATTCACTGATGATGAAATGAAAAGTGTACGGTACGTCAATAGATGGGAGACTCACGATCTCGGTCGAGGGGACGATGGGGAAACATTGACAGAAGCGAAGTCCACTGCCGCTCTGTCCGCATCTCAACAGATAAACACTACCTTCTCCCATCCTGTATTAACCACGTGTTCTTATCCCGAGCTTATAGCCCTATTCCGTAGTTTACGAACCCCTCTTCATCCTGCCACTACGAGAAATGCTACAGTTCCAGCATTATCTAGATCGGTGAAGCTTATCTTGCCTAATCCCGCGATCATTCCCCATCCATCCCCTCCCCTACCCTTCATCTCATCCCCTATCCAACGCCTCCCCTCCCTCAACTCACCAATCGTCGATACGTCTTCCTTTTTTACTTGCGTCACTTTCCCAATAGCATCCCTTCGGTGTTGCACAGCTAAACACAAACTATACTCTATTACTTCTATTTTATAGTGTTTACTTTTATTTTATAGTTTGATCCCTCGACTATATTACCTCGTCGTTTCCACTTCGTGCACTTTTCAACTATTCCGAGAATCCCCGGCTTTGCGCAGTTGTTCTTTTGAAGGAGCACCAAGGGAACACTCTCACAAAGGAACGAAAGACCCCTAGCAAATTACGAATATCTATGTATCGACGTCCCTTTCAAGGCTCAAAGCCTAACAAGTTCTTTCTAACAATAAGTTTAGGTCGAGCGATCCCCTACATTAGTAGCCAATGTGCACGTTTCTCGGTTCAAAGTCTCTCGTTGCCTCGACTGTTTGAGTGAATCTGTGGCACATCAGCAAGCGAACTTCTTATGACAAGCGAAGTGAGACCAAGGATAGTTTAAGAGAGGGGAACCATCTCTCTAGTATACATCAACACCTCCATCTTCACTTACAATTACCTTCTCGCATGGCTAACCGCCACCTTCTATGTAAAATGACGTGCGAATCTCCCTTGCAAAAGGCGTGTATTACATGAGAGAGTAAGAGTATGCTTGAGTATCTCTAATAGAGAGATGGATAAATGACAAGACTTTCAGTCCCTCCTCACATCATACATTCAGTTGCCGAGAAACCCAAGGCATACATTAGACTGGCTGACTGATTCTGCACGAGACTACAACCCGCACTCTTCCTTTCACTCTTTCTCATATGACCCGCTGTGAATGCAATCTATCCAGACGACCAACGTCACAATACATTTCACTTCACTCTGCTGCTTATCGTTAAACTGACTTCACTTCAAATATCAAGAAAACACTTTTCAATATCTCCGACCTAAAACTGACCAGTTTTGTCCATTCCCACAGTCATGCACTTCTTGAATCGACACGATCGACATCTTTGTGAACCTGTAGAGTCTGCAATTCATCTATTCACGCGGTACAAGACACTTCCATGGTCATACGCTCTACGCAAAGCAACTGCATTCATCTATGCAAAAGCAGCTCTGCAGAATCCTTCGAGGAATGAAACTATGCATACTACCTAGATGATGAGAGTGTAAGTGTGTCCGAATAGTCCCCCCCTCATACCCTTGTTGACGATGCATTCTCCATTCTTGGAACACGAGTAGTTCTTATGCAGAACGACGGTTCTTCTGAAGAAGGCAGAGCAGGCAGCACAGGCCTCCACTCCGAAGTGGATTCCCGTCGAGTCCGCACCGCAAATCGAACATAAGGGAACGGGCTGCAATACGCGAATCTAGGGGGGAGGGAATAAACTTCAGCCATCCCTCTTCCTCAACACACTCATCCATAGCTACACTTATAAAGCTTATTCCAACCTTGTCCATTGAGCATACCTGACCCTAAGTCAGTTCTGTTTACCCTTCCATATATATTCTACATCCTTTCCATATCCCGTTTCCCTGTCTTCAACTCATCTCCACTCACAATATCACATTTCGCCAAGCTCGTTATATAAAACAGCGCAAGACGCAATTTAGAGAGAATGAGAGTAAATGAATCGTGAACGCTATTAGAGCAAGACTGTGTATAGCCTGATCGCACGACTTGTCTATAGACCAATTATTAGAATAGCCTATCCCCACGTAAGTCTTCTTTCTAATGATCCCAAGGAAAAAGGCGACAATGACTGTGAGTAGACTGTCCATTGTAGTGCTGGGTATCCACAGCTACTCACGGGTCTCGATAAATCGGCCTCCGATCCATCGGAAGACGGCGGTTCTTGCTTAGTCTCCATCATTCCGAGCATTGAAGTTGAGGTGGTCGGTTGGGGGGACAACGAGGAGCACGGAAACTGCATAGAAGAGGGGAATGGGGAGGGGGGAGGTCTAGTTATACGGGAGGCATAGACTATCCAAGCTGAACCAACCTTATCCAATAGTCCATTCGTGTCGAGTGTTGAGCCTCTAAACATCGGAGTGCCTGAATGGGATAATGAGTGGACGAAGGAGAAGGGAGGGAGGGAGAAGAGGGGAGAGACTGGGAGGGGAAGGGGAAAGAGTATTCTCATGAGAAAGTTGGTACACAAAGTAATACCAATCGTACTCTCCACTCCATTATATTCTAAACTGGACATCTGTGCTCTTAATACAAAGCTAACGGATACCAGACTCTTCAGAGACCAAAACCAAACAAATTTGCATTTGCTTACAATTGCTATATTTGCTTTTTATCTACCTCTACAGAGAGAATTTGAGAGAGAATAAGGCTATAACTTACAACCAGTCAAACTACTGCAAGTACATTCTCTTCTTCAGTTTTGTGTTAAGACTATGCATGTATTTCGTTGTTCAGGAGTGGAAGGATCAAGTCAAATCGTTGGCAATGCAAGTGGTACGTACCGTGTAGAGTGTTGAATAAGGCTCCCCCTCCCCCTCCCACAACTCTGAGTCCTCCAATCGACACAACCGACTGTTCCCCCAATGTCGTTCCTTAACTCATTCTCTTCTCCTCCTTCCTCGTCCAATATCATTCACAACTCCAATTTCCCCTCCCCAATCTGCACCTATCAGGGGGCAAAAAGCAACGAGAATCTAGCGTGAGACTCTACCCAACTTCTTGTAGTCTTCCCTTTCCAACAGAGAGACTTCACTTATTTGCACTAACACAACACTCTATTTCCCGTCGAGGCTGTCAAAATAGAAGAAGAAGAAAAGAGGAAGAAGGATGCAAATGCAGCCTCGTTTCCCCTCTTTCCCTCTTCTCTCCTTGCTCCATTAGGATCCCCTCTCCATGTCATAAAGCGAGCATAATACAAAGAGAAGACACGGAAAGAAGACACATTAGCATACACGATTTGAACGGGGGGAATAGGCACATACTTATAGTCAGACATTGCTAACCTTGTATTCACTCTACATCTGTAGTTGGCAAGCTACATCATTTACGATCTTGTTAACTGACTCACACATTTTGCTAAATCTCTTCATAATGAAAAAGGTGTATAGTTATAGAACGAGAACGATATGAAGAGAGCAAAAGAAAGAAAAAGATAATGGGATACTAAGTAGATGAGAGGGTGAGGGAATGGGAGAGAATGGACTGAGAGAGTAGTGAAAGGGCTATCGAAAGACGATCAATCGAGTACAAGAAGAGAGGGGAGGGAAGGGAGAGAGAGAATTGTTGGGAGGGATACGGAGGGCAGAGAGGGAAGAGTTTCCTAGCTACACTCTATTCCGAATCCCTCCCTAGCAGACTTCAAACTACAACATGCAAGAGAATTCATAAGGGAAGAAGAGAGAAGAGAATGGATATGGAAGGGACTAGTGGGGAAGCAAGAGATACAGGGAGGTACAGGGTCTCTTCTCTTCCCTCGCAACGCCTCTTCTTCTCTTCTCTCTTTCACTCCCCATTCCCTCTCTCACTTCTTTGCACTTTCACTACTCTCGAACTAGAATGACACATCAAATGGAGAAAAGAAGGGAAAGAGAGGCGTAGAAGAGGAAAGAGTATAGGAATGGAAAGGAGAGAAGAGGAAAAAAAGGGGGGAGGGAGAGAATATAGAATATGAGTGAAGGGAGGGACAGGAGAGAGTCCAGAGAACAATAGAGTTAGTAGCCAGTACCCTTCCCCCCTCTCAAACCCTACCATCTCTCTCCCTCTTCTTCCCCTTAACGACTTCTCCTCATTCCCTTATCTTCTCTTACCTTGACTAGTCCAATACGCAGAATGAGAAGGATGCAGAACGATTGTAGACATCGAATAGAGAACAACCTACTAGAAGGGGATTGACACGGAATGAAGGGGGGATGACCTCACGAGGGGGGAAGAGGGGGAAGCAGCAGACTACAGTACCCATCCGAGTGTATGGTGTAGGACCGAGAGGGAGGGTACTGTAGTGGGGAATACAAAGAGGGAGCAATTGGGTCATAGATAAAATAGTCACGTCGAAGAATTTCAAAGTGCCTTGATTCTTTCATGAAGTAGCAGGTATAAGTGTCCTGATGCACACTAATAACCTCGAAATTCTGCATAATTTGACATGAAATGAACGAATTTCAAGCGAAAGTGCCTTAATTCTTTAAATTTTCATGGAAAAAAAGTGTATTCGATACGTCGCTTCCAACGTATGATTTTATCCATGAGTTGGGGGGTATTGGGAGTGCAGGGAAGACGAGAGAAGAGAAGAGAA
>LS818975.1:682842-755901 GCA_900490955.1 Micoletzkya japonica
CCCCCCCCCCCCCCCTTTCATACTTGATACACAGAGCCATTCGTCAAATGAACTCATATGAATATCCGATTGTGCAGGAGAAAATTGAATTGGATGCGAGATATGAATAGTTGAGTGAATGAATGAATATCGAATATTTTGAAAGGGGAATGTTACTCATGCAAATATTCAGAAGAGGAAGTTGGGTTGAAGAGTCGAGAAGGGATTCCGAAGGGAAGGGATAGGGGGAAGGTGATAGTGGAAGAGATGAGCAAGTGGTGCACTCTATGCAAAAAGAAGAGGAATGAGGGGGATGAAACGGGTAGGGGAGAGGGAGAAGAGAGAGAGGGAAAGAGGGGAGGGAGAGGCGGGGTTCACAAGGGACGGCAAGGAGACGTGATCGAATGTGTCTAGCTTGGTCGACGAAAGGAAAGGCATCACGTCCAATACACTTTCCCCTTCTCTCTCTCGCAACTCTCCCTCTACCCTTTACCTCTCTCCTCTCCCTCCCTCCCTCCAACCTTCCATAGTCTCAGTCTACCCTCTAATGACTTATTGCACATCTTCATTACTCGTGTCATAAACACTCTATGCATTCGACGCAACAGAGACCACATATACATCATTTTCATTCTCTCTCTGTCCTTCTTCTATTCCCCATTTATACGGTATTCCCCTATCCGAGCTATCATCGAGGCACCCTACAGTAAAATACTGTTCGCAGTATCAGATTATCAGACCCGTATTCGCACATTTTAACCCCTTAATACGTCAAATAAAACAAATGCATCGATCGACAACTGATAAGAACCACCTACCGTAACCCAGGCAAAGTGTACGAATGGAGCACACACTTATCAAGGACATTTACGGTAACTGCTCATTTGGGGAGCATTCCAAGACTAGGATAATGATATGGTTGATCTTTCCTCTACTTTAGAGAGGGAGTACTGAAGGAAGTGGGGAGATGGGAGTTACGAAGGGAGGACAGAAGCTAAATGAAGGAAGGGGAACAAAGTAGAGAGAATTTGAGTGGACTGAACAGGGAAAGAGAAGTGGAGATAGCCATCAAAGGGAAGAGATCCTTCACACGATTACAGTCTCATTCACAGGAAAAAACCCTCCTAGGTCGTGACATCCTTACAGGACCTACAATACTTGTATCCCCTTTCACGTACTCTTGTTAGCAACATTTGGAGATTCCTTAACTCTTATAAAGTTCAAAACCAGTTGGCTAAAACTGAAATGAAACGCATTGCGGCACTTTCCAAGTGGAGAAGTGCAAAGAGCGAGCGGATTGACAGTGAGGGAATGAGAAGGGAAACTACACAGAGAGAACAAAGGAATGGAAGAATAGGAAAAACAGGTGATTGGCAAGTGATTGCTGCCTCTAGTTAATAAGCTGTGCAATACCGTACAATACCTGCTGCAAATGTTCTGAGTGGCATACAGGAAAACAAAAGCAAGCAGGGATCGAAAGACCAATTAGCAGGCGCAATACCATTACCACAAAAAAGTAAAAATAAGAAACAAGGAGAATAAATCAGCAGTCTTTCTGGCCATACTTTAAGCAACGAGTCTATCAATGCACAAAATCCAAAATTATCGAGCCAACCAACTAAAACTTTCTAGCAGCTAATATTTGGAGCTACTAGCTGAAGTTACTGTAGTTGCCCGTGTAACTACCGTAAAAGACTCACGATATTTAGGCGGGAGATCGATAGACCAGAGTGCACGGTACCGAGAGGACGTCTAGCTTGAACACCTAAAACAACTCGATATCACACGATTCCCTTCCCTCCTTATCTCACTCAACCCTCACCTATCAGCCTTCTTTCTTTCTTATCACAACCATCTACTCACTCCTCCCCTTTCTAAGGGATTAAACCCTTCTTATGACCTCTCTTACAATACTTTCACAAGAACAAGTGCACAGTAATTGCAGTGAAATATGTGAAGGGAGAAGAGAAAGAAGGAATAGACGTTTAGGCATTCGTCGGTGTATGGAATGTTAGGGGAAGATACGGTGGTGTACACTGGGAGGGGAGATTGTCATGACAGCAGTTAAGAGGGAATCAAGCTATTCCACTTATTTACCCCTATGCTAGACCGAGGCCCAAAATACAATGAGCTTCGTCTACAGCCATATTCGTCCAGGACTTCACCGTTCAAGCGAAATCGAGCTAAGTGTAAGATACGAGGGGCGCATATTAATTTAATCGTAAGAACGCAAACGCATAGAAACGGGAGAAGGAGCTTTGGAATGACCCATATGAAAGGGGAGAAATGCATACGACTACGCGAGAAAGTCTATATGATAAGATCACGCCATAGCCACTCTTTATACGTTTTTTAAAAGTATCTGACAGCTTTCTGCAGGAAAGAAAACTGTGCTTAGTTATATATTATCACTAGAGCATGCCATTCGGGTTTTTTGATGTATATGTTTCATACCTCATTCATAACCACGACGCGTCTCGTCAACATAAGCAGCGAAATATATTGGTTAAGACAACCCGAATGGCACGCTCTAATTATCACTATATCCCTTTAAACCATATATGTGTATAATTGTTCTATACACATTATAGATGGATGCCTACACTAGAAGCTGGCAAAGCAAAACGTTTGTAAGGATGAAGGCTTTTTATATTCCTCGTTCAAGTGAGCCAAATAATTCGAAGAGCAATACGAGCGCATTCCTTTAGAATATTACCCTTACTCTGCTTGTCCAAGACGCGACCAAGACATGTCCAAGACATGGTCAAGCAAAAAAAAAACACTGTACTCTTGCAGCATTGTGCATGGTAACAAATGATCATCATTCCCTTATTCCCTACAAAAATAGCAGGTTTACGATGCTTAGAAAGCGCGAGTTTCTGACTTGGAATCTAATAGGGCTGCGCAGGTACAATCGCATATGCGCCTCAGAGTAGTACACGCAATTCATATTATCTCAGCTCAACACTTTCTCTTCTGTACCATTCCCTCCCTCGCTATGCTTAAAGGGACATGGAAGCCAAAAAAGATTGCCTTTCATATGAAAGTTTATCGCATAAATAGTACAAAAACCAAAACCGGAGCGCAAAAAATTTCTACTTCGCGAGATATCCTAAAAATCATTTCCCAGCCAAGGCGCAATCTTACTGCGTTTAGCGCATACAAGGCAAATGGCATCGAGGTACTTCCGGAACAAATAATTATTTCTCTCTGCAGAATTTTTTTTCAAACGCTACTATCTTCATTATCGTCTAATTAGCGCATTTTATGAGTTTTATCGTATTCGGTTTCAAAAAATCTGTCTGATCAACTAGAATTTCAGAAATATTTGTTTGAAGAATTGAAAGAGAAGTCATGTTCGTATCGAGTACGCTTTTTGAATTATAGTTTTGTTATTAAAGGTTCACAATTAGCTAAGAGAAAATTGCTCTTTCTCTAGAGAAAAGGTATTCAAACTCACGTGCTAGAAGCTACAGGACAGAGGCAGCTGATCATTGCACCTGGAATGAGGACAGATCAGATAACAATAAAAGCAGCAATATTGACAATAGAAGTAGTCGTGACAAAAGGTGAAAACTATGGAAACCGCGTGAAAGGTGCTTCTACAAAGAAAATTTGAAATTCCCGCGCTTGTGCGTCAGCCATTTTGCATGGCGACGATACTCAGGCAGCCGCAGCGCGCCAGATACGGGGTCGCGTCGCGTGCGTTGCATCTACCGCCCTTTCGCACGGTTTATTCCTCTCGTGTTTGTGTTGAAATATGGTCGATTTGCTCAAATATGTGGTTATGAGCTCATAGTTAGACCTGTCAGTATGTGCATGACGTGTTCACTTTCCTTCATAACCGTATTTTGCGGGATTTTTTTAATTTTAAGCAATGAATATTAATATAAGTTGAAGATATGGCGACTGGTGACCCTGTAGATCGCCCATTCCTTCGTGACGTCGACCAATGGGTCGAACAACTGTACGAATGCAAACAACTGTCCGAAAACCAAGTGAAGATGCTCTGTGAAAAGGTTCGTCTTCTAATTCGAATTTTAAACAGACATGCAAGCAAAAGGTCATGCGCAACGTAAAAATATTGATGAGTCACCTCACAACAAGCAAATTTAATTTAGGCGAAGGAGATTCTGGAGAAGGAGTCAAATGTACAAGAAGTGCGTTGTCCAGTAACAGTATGCGGAGATGTTCACGGACAATTCCACGATTTAATGGAACTGTTTAAGGTACCCCTTTCAATTTTCTTTGTAATACATTCGAGCTACATTCGACACATTTAAGAAATATGTTATTGGAGTTGACGTTTGTACGGAGTGGTTGTGAAATTCTTTGAAATGTTTTTGGTTACAGAAAAAAAAGAATTTTACGATTATTTCACTTGCAATATCTGCTTATGCATGCTAGTTCACTACAAGGCAGCAAAAAGTTTAAACTTATTGTGGATTGATTAGCTTGTTTCGCGTGAAATAATTTCAAAATATTTCAGATGGGAGGAAAGAGTCCCGATACTAACTACTTGTTCATGGGAGACTACGTCGATAGAGGATACTATTCTGTCGAAACTGTTTCTCTGCTGGTTTGCCTGAAGGTAAGGTTTCCTTGGCGTAATGATTACGTAAAAATTCTTTCCGCTTCATTTTAGCATAATTGTGGGGAAACTATATGATATGATTTTTCAGGTTCGTTACAAGGAGCGGGTAACCATTCTTCGTGGAAACCACGAATCACGACAGATTACTCAGGTAAAAAGAAGAAGGAATGAAGTGGTGTATACTTGTCTATTGTAGGTGTATGGGTTCTATGATGAGTGTCTTCGTAAGTACGGCAACTCGAACGTATGGAAGTACTTCACGGATCTGTTCGATTGCTTCCCTCTCACCGCCCTGGTGGATGGACAGATCTTCTGTCTGCACGGAGGACTCTCTCCAAGCATAGACACTCTCGACCATATCAGAGCTCTCGACAGAATCCAAGAGGTATTCAATTCATTCATTGTTCCTTATTTCCTATTATCCTCTTTCTTGGTTTATTCTCGTCGCAGAGAGTTAGCGTTGACGTAGTAGTGTGTGTCTTGAATGTAGCCTTGCCTCGATCGATACTCTTTCTCGGAGGAATTTTGCCGAAGCACTAGACGCTAATAAGGGTGTCGCTTGATGTTTACTACGAATAGGGAATCCCGCGATGTATATTGAGAAGTAAAGAAGAAATATTGGGATGCATGGGGGACGGATGATAATGAAGTGATTTAAGGTTCCTCACGAGGGCCCGATGTGCGATCTTCTGTGGTCGGATCCGGATGACAGGGGAGGATGGGGAATCTCACCGAGAGGAGCAGGATACACCTTTGGACAGGATATCTCTGAGACATTTAACCACTCGAACGGGCTAACTCTTATATCGCGAGCACATCAACTTGTTATGGAGGTACGCGTCTGTTTTTTTTGTCTTTGCTTGTTTGCTCTCTACTTTTATGACGAAAGACGATGGTTTAAGGTTTTCCAATATTTACGTTTACACGTCAACGACCGAAATCGACATTTTAAGGGCTACAACTGGACGCATGACCGAAATGTAGTGACAGTCTTCTCTGCTCCTAATTACTGTTATCGTTGTGGAAATCAGGTTAGTCGACTAAATGTATGGATGAGAATGTTAATTTGTATGGTTAAGGCTGCGATGGTTGAGTTGGACGACGAGTTGAAGTATTCATTCCTTCAATTTGACCCTGCTCCGAGAAGAGGCGAACCACATGTCACACGGCGAACTCCCGACTATTTCCTTTAGACCAAGGTGGGAGGTTGTTCACCTTTGGTTATTCATCCCATTAAGGCGCGTTCCAACTCTTTGTATGTACCATTCTTCACAAAGATAAATCTTACTTGTATAAGTCTACCTTTTAGAAGTGTGTCGCGTGCAACCGAAGTCTCGCATCTCCCTCCCCTGCCCCCTCCCCCCTTCTCCCCTCCCCTCCCCTTTAACCCCTTCCCAGTGAGCTAGCAGCTATAATTCTCGTGAAGCCTCGACTCGCCCCTTGTATAGACAAGTTGACTCTGATTGTACTGCACGACGACTCATTGAACTGATTATTAAACTATTGATTGATTGATACGAGAAGAGGAGGCTACTGTAGACGTTGTGTCGTCGATACTTGTCTATTCTATTCGTTGTCTTTATACTGTAACTAAGCATAAGAATGAGTGGAGAGGGTCGATCGAATGGAGTGGATGCATTGACATTGGGAAGTGCGAAGTTGAGAGATGTGGTGAGACTACCGAGGGGAGAAGACTTGAAGGAGTGGTTGGCTGTGAATAGTAAGAGAAGAGGGGAAGCGTCGAGGGAGGGGTGGTTCAGTTGCCGATCTATTCAAGCAATCGAGGATGGTGTACGGAATTGTGTGTGATGAATGCACGAAGGAGACTTGTCCCAAGATGACTGCAGGTACATTGACACCTTCATCCTATTCATATGAAGCGGGGTTAGAAGATATTTCGAAACACTTGGGCATTGTCAATGTTGTAGTTGTAGGGCCACAGTACGAGTATTACTGGACGGAAGAGGATGGGAAGGGAGGCGTCAAGGTACGAGATAACAAGGTTACGGTACTTACACGAGATGTTCCATAGTTCCTACTGTGGTGTATTCAGACAATGAGTCTAGCAGCGTGTGAATATATGGACTATTTGTTGACGGCGATAGCGGATCAATTGGACGATGACCATTCGTTTCCCTCTAAACTCGGTACTTCCCCCTCTCTCTCCCCTACCTTAATCCATCCCCTCAGGCACTGAATTCCCTCCGAACTACATGGATATCTGTCAATCGATAATGAAGCGTATCTTCCGTGTGTACGCCCATGTTCTGACTGCGCATTCGGACACGATCTGCCAACACGGAGTCAGTCCCTTCCCCCTTCAACCCTCCCCCTCAGGGGATAAACTCATACTTGAAATCATTTTCGCGGTAGTCTAGCAGCGTGTGAATATAGAACAGCGGTACGGGTAATTTCATAATAAACTGTGGCCTGCGGGCGTCCTACCCGGTAGATTACAATGAAACACTGTATGTTGCCCTGCCCCCTATGCGTCCCCTATGCAGGCAGTTCCCCACGTGAACACGTCCCTCAAGCACTTCGTCCTCTTCGCTCGTCAATTCGATCTTGTCTCCGAGGATTCCCTCAGTCCCCTCTCTCATATCATCGATTCCCTCCTTCCCTCTCCCACTACAGTACGTGAAGCAGTCCACGCACGCAATATGTAACACTAACACTACTAATATTAATACTATTCTAATTTGCCATCTTCTTCAGTTTGCCTTGCCGCTTTCCGAAACTTTTCGCTCGTCATAATTAATAGCGCGCTCAAAAGCAAAATATCATGTCTTTCATGTTATAGGACAGGTTATGGACAAGCTTGTATTTATTTTAATCAGTACACGTAATACTAATCGTAAACATAATCAATGTTGGTAGTGTAAAACGAACAATAACAAAGGAGATCATTAACCAAACAAAGACGTAAGCTACGTTATATGGATGTCTCTGACGGGGTAGCCTTGATTACCCTAATCTCACTCTTCGGTCTATCCGAATTGTCCGTGTCCACATTCCCCATCGCTTGAATCGTCTGCATAATCGATTATTAACCCTCCACATAACATCTTACACTGTTATACAGTACCCCTTTACACCTACCTCCACTACAGTATGACGATAAAAAATAATCCCTGTTATATTTTTCCCCGCAGTACAAGGACAAGATACAAGCTACAGTACTCCTCTCTTGCCCTTGAGTGGGCAATCTACAGTAATCCTCAATACCCTAATACTGCTAAACAAATAAACAACGGAAGTTATCGCAGTAATAAAGAGCAGATTTCGGAGCTAACTTTCTACCCCTATCGCTCAATTACCATGCAAAAACTATTCCCTGAATTCATTCTATGTAACAAGCTCTAAAACTACCGTAATCCCCATGTCCGTATTCAGTATGCTACAGTACCCTCCCTCACCTTCATTCCTGCACAGATTCGTCCGAAGATGGTATGTTTCCCATCGAGATGTTGAGTAGGGGCGAGAGTAATGAAGAACTGAGATCCGTTTGTGTGGGGGCCAGCATTGGCCATGGAGATAACACCTGATACTACCGTATACCCCGAATCACACACAACAAACTACCGTACACCACTGAGCAAGCCAGATAAGACTAACCAGCTCCAGTATGCTTGAGTTCGGGATGAATTTCGTCGGGGAATCGATCACCGTAGATTGAGACTCCTCCCCTTCCTGAGAGATCGAACGTTAATTGATTGCCACCCGATGTAACTATTGTTATTGCTTAGATCTCTCCCTTAGAGCAATAATAGAGAATAATAATAATAATAATAATAATAATAATACAAGAGTCACCAGTTCCCGTAGGATCTCCTCCCTGAATCATGAAATCTGGGATGATTCTATGGAATACGGTTCCATTGTAGTATCCTCTCCTGCAATAACCTCACCCCTTCCTCTAATCGATATTGATACCTGGCTAATTCCGCAAAGTTCTGACAGGTCCGTGGAGCGTGATCCCAGTACAGTTCAACACAGAACTTCCCCATGCTTAAAATACCGTACTCTCTTTCTCAATTCCACCGTATCCCACAATAATCAAGACACTCACCTAGTCTCGAATAATACATACGGAGCCTTCGATGCATGCGGTACTACAGCCATGGCAGAGAATGGGAAATGGCTGAGAAAGAAGAAGTTTGAATGGGAATACGGCGACCGAGAGAACGCACTCGAAGCACGCAAGCAATACACACAACAGACCGGGATACTGTAGTATATCAACTATCGATATAGGAGAGGGTAAAACGTTTATCATGCTTCAAACCAGACTAGCGAGATACTCTGTGTATTGACAATACAAATGACAAGGTGATACTCTTTGTACAAGATATTCTCATTCTCATGGAAGCATCTACAGGCAAAATGACACGTAAATGGAATAGCTGAGATCGTAAACGAGCCTGCATCTTTCGAATGTCAACTAACGAACAACAACATATTCAATAAATATTTGGCAACATCCGTATTTAGTTTAAAACATGCAAGTAAAATAGAGCAAGAATGTAAGATGTGATTGTGATGCAAGAAGATCAGATTGCGGTAAGCGCTAATGGAAGATAAAAGTGAGACAAACTTGGTGTAGGTCCGGATGAGGAACGGATACAGTAGACACCTGAAGAGTTTAAGATCAGGAATAATGAAACATTATTATGTAAAAGAGATCCATAGATGATATAGTTGCAAGCGCATGGCATATAGAGCGTTGCGGATAAACCTATCCCCTCTTCCTCTCCCTTACTCAACCCCTCCCCTCACAAACCTTCTCATCGTATTCGTCCATTTCCACTTCAATCTCCTTCCAATGACTCAATTCCTCCTCGAATCCCCCTACTCTCCTCACATACACATTGCATGAATGTGCACTTTCATTACTCTGCCAATCCTTCAAATGAACAAATCCATGCAGTTTATTAGGCTATGCTAATGGTAAGGGTGATTTTGGCAGTGCAAGGAATTTAAATACTGGTTCACAACATCGATAGATGTCTAGCCATGGATATTAAGCTAGTTCCGCAATAGTGTAGCTAGCGAAGGAGTAACTTCGTTAGCGGCATAGTTGAATATTTTACGAACAGATTATTACGTGCGAGAAGCATGCAGTCCTATGCAATTCATGAATATGCTTCGATATCTACCTAGCACTTGCAACACTTAGGTATCTCAAGCTATACTGCAGAATCTAAATAAAAGAAGGGAGTTACTTGTATGATTCTCTTGAGATGACAGATGTGAAAGTAGAATGAAGGGTATTCGTAGACAATTCCCAATTCATCCAATTGGGACACCAGAGACAAGAGGCGAAACGACATTCGGAAGATCCTCAATTATCAATAGGAATAGTATTCCGGTAGTCGTTGAGGTACCATTTCCAGCTTATCTCATACTTAAACTAATCTCACTTGCTGGTTGCCAATTGCACTTCCCTCAGAAATGGTTCGAACTGGGCACAGAATCGAATGAAACTATCGACTGTGAAACTTCTCAAGTCCGCTCCGTATAATTTGAGACCTTTAAGAAATGAAATTACGAAGATGTGGGGGCAAATGAATGTTAATGAGAGTAATGGAATGAGTAGAGAGAGGTACCTTTAGTATTAGATCCACCAGTGAAGATGAATGAAATCGGACGAAGTCTGCGTTGAGAAAAGAGACGAATGAGGTCCTTCCGAAGGTGGAACACCACAACGGAATGAGAGAATATCAACTGGAATGGAATGACATTCACAGATTAACTAATGATGACGGAATGGGTATTTAGACAGCTTGTCTGGCATACGTAGGGTTATGCAGTAAATATGCTACATTATTGAACGAAGACATTCAACCTTCATAATAGCAAGAACACTCATACCCCTGCGTGGTGACATCAACTACAGGTACACCTCTACTTGAGAACATTCTCCCATTATCTCATGATTGACTCCCTCCCATCAGATAGTGGAACCGAGCCAAGCGTGGAACGAATTAATCAAGCAACAACGACGTACCTTGGCTTCGAGATTGATGAGAGGAGGAATGAGTTGGGAGAGGGAAGAGGCTTCTCTCGAAGAGGAGCGGGATAGTGTGCGGGGATTACGGTAGGTGATGAATACTAACTGGCCAGCTTGCTTACGGTCACACGCAATGAGAACATCGCGAGAGCTGATCTGAAAGGGTCGAATAAAGGGGATGCAGGGGGATACAGCCACACTTTAACCCTTTTCAACAGGGAATCAATTCAAGAACGAAAGAACGAACCGTTCGATGTTCAAGTTGATCTGCGTATCTCAAAGCGACTTCTCGGATTACGGTACATGTAATCGACATGGAATAGACGTCATCTCCTGGAGATTAATCACTCTTATTTTATTAAGTCTGCGAAACGCAAAGGCTGTGTAAAAGTGCACCACGCAAAACAATAAGACAGGAAAAGCTGGTCTAACCATCTAGGTACTGTAGAATACGAAGTATCGCGGACTGAGGAAGATCGGAGAGTGGACGAAATACCGACACACGGGCTACTTGAGTGACTGCGACTACCGCCGAACCGATGAGAAGATGGAGATTGGGGGAGGAATGGGAAGAGAGGAGAAATGAAGGGGACGACATCACGGAGGACAGGAAGCAATGGAGGTCTGATCTGAATAGTCATGGGTTGGGGGGAAGGGGAGGATAACTTCCTACGGGACAGATAGTTGCAAGGCACACTAAACGGGAGAAAATAATGGAAAGACTCGGAATGAACACAGCTCATTATGGCCGTTGAAATGAGCTAAACTAAGTAATGAAGAGGAGGGGGAGGGAGAAGTTGCATAACTTACTGTATCGTAACACGGCTATGACGTCTACTTGATAATGTCGACCAATCGGGCTTCTCATCTTAATAATCATTAGAAAGACGTCACTGGAAGTGATATTTTTAACGGGCAAAAATATACCTGGATCGAGAAGAGGCGATTGAGGTCTGCTCCGTGATGACAAAGACAACTTCATTCGAACCTGCCCTCATCAATTCTACCACTTACAAACATACGCAATACCTTCAATTTCGACTTCCCCAGCTCGAAGAGCATATTATTGACTGCCCGAGTAATGAATTTAGTCGTGTTCCCTGAATAAATGATGTAGAACCGAAGGAGAAAGAAAAATGGAAGTAAGCATCGACTGAAAATGAGATGTGTTGTGCACTTGAGATGCAGAGTAAACACTAGGGAAGGTAGTGAAATGGAAGCTGAGGCGCTTTAGCTCCTACTACATATTCAATTGGCTAAACAGGTCGTTGTTGCAAGGAATAAGAGAAGAAAAGGTAACATTTCCTCGAAGTCTTTCGGGCCACATCGTGTGAAGTTTCGCACGATTCCGCATTCATGCAATTCTGCAAGAAGTTTTGATTCATTAAAGTATCACAATACGCAAAAACGTACCTAATCTTCAAGAGAAGCGAAGACGATGAAAAACGAGAAAATTAATTAACTGGTCCACTTGTGAACATGATTGCGGACATCTGAATACAGTAGTAGTACGGTACAGTATGCTGTGAGTTTCTCGGGTTGTTTTAAAGAATGAAAAATTTAAACACAAGAACATTATAATTTCCTTAGATGATTTGAGATCGAATGTGCATGATTTAAGTGGAAGGACATGCGCTATGTAGCATTCCAGTGCGCCCTCTCTCTCACCATCAATTAGAAAGTTCCGTTCCAAGTCGAAAAGATGAAACGAGTGATAGGAGGGAGAAGGAATTGACAGTTTTCAACCGGGCTACTCACAATCTTGTACGAAGTGGGGTGAGTACCCGTCACACTACACACATTCTATATACATTCATATACATCATTTTTACTCATTGACGAAGCAATAGATGGGAAATGGAATGCACGAATGTATAGAACACCAGAAATATCACAGAATCTTTTTAGGAAATGTCGTGGAGTTGGAGCAGCTGTAATTTTGATTTATAAATTATCAGAAATGTCATTGCATGGAAACCATCCGAACCCTTGAAAAGTAAAGTTTCTGAAACTGAGGATCAAAGTGTCCGTTGTGTCCTTCATCACACCACATAGTCATCGCTTCCAAAGAGTCTCCCTAGACTCTTATTTCTTCGCTACTGTAGATCCAGTGCATACAGTGTATTACTAAGTTGCATTAGTCCTTTAAGATGATAAGGAGAGTGTCCTTCGCGGGAGACGGAGGTAGAATCTTTTTTAGTAGTGGCCACTAGTGGGTCAGTGTAGAGTAGCCAAGGGAGAGAGTCGGTTCCACCTAGAGAACTAAGTAAGAGTGGATAGTAATCGGTTTGTGTCCATGTATAAAAGCCCATCCTCCCCATCCCCCTCATCTTCTCCCTCCACCATGAACTCTCTCATCCTCCTCGCTCTGGTTGCCGCAGCTTCTGCGTAAGTGACCTTTCTTCTGCCCTATCGCATCCCTCATTATCCCTCTTCTTTAGCCAATTCGTAGCCCCTGGCTTCGGATATGGAGGATACGGACTGGGAGGATACGGTGGATGGGCAGCACCTAGCTATGGAGGACTCGGTAAGTATTCCCTTCGTTATGTGCATAGTACTGATTGTTCCCGTTCAGGATGGGGTGCCTCGTACCCTTCATACGGAGTGGGCTACTCTCAAGTCGTCTCTTCTCCCGTAGTCTCTTCCCCCGTCCTTGCCTCTCCTACCGTAGTCTCAGCCCCCGCAGTGGCTACGGTAGCCGCCCCTGCCCCTGCCATCCCCGTCCCTACCGTAGTACGACCCACGCTCGTCGCTCCGGGAGGACCTAAGCAGACCAAGATCTCCGTCATCCAGCGTGCTTAATTGTTTTCTTTGCCCCTCATGACATGAACGAAAAAAAAGGAATAAAATACTAAAAATTTTACCTTGCTGTTGTTTAATTACGCACTACTTCATTTACACATCAAGCTGAGTTATTTATCAGCGTCATGCTTAGAAGAAAAACAATTATTTACGAAAGAATGAAATATGTATAATTTCGAGTATTTGCAAATAGTTCAAAAAATGAATAACAGTACGGTAGTATCGACTATCTTTTCAGGACCCAATATTTGCTACTGTAGAAGATGATTATACTTCTTTACAATTCTTTTTTGTCGCCGAAATCGCAGAGCAAAGTCGTTTCTGATATGTTCTTTTCTTCAAATCTTCTGGTTGATTAGCTTAATACTCTAGATATACTTCAGCTCGGAGATGACGTCCTTTTCCGAAGCTCTGAAGCAATGCGGGGACTCGGAGAGGGCGGATCCGGGATTCGAGTATCGAAGTATCGAGGAGTCCATCCAAGCTATGAAGGAGGATGACAGATTCGCCGGTAGTTTCTCCGCTTAATCTCAAATTGAAGCATTTACAGAATGCAAGCCGATCGCTCGTAGTCTCTACGTCCCTCCACCGGATGAGAAGAAGTGAGCATTCTTCTGCTCTTTTCGAGTTGATTTATAATATTTGCAGACCCTCGCAAGAAGAGTTGGATGCTCTGCGAGTTTCGATGAACGATCTTAAGGTTGTCTCCCCTCCTCCTCCTACCCCCCATCTCCCATTCAGTCTCCCCCTTCAGGTGTTCGCATGCGATGAGTCAGTCTCTGTCACTGTCCCCGATCCCCTCGTCTCTTTCGAACAAGCATTCTATAATAAACGTTAGTGTCCTCAGCTCATAACTCGGTACTATGATTCATTAAGCTGATCTTCTGAGAGAGATGGCTAAAGCGGGCTTAGTCAAGCCATCACCAGTACAGTCCCAAGTGTGGCCGATTCTTTTCAATGGTAATTCATTGCGTAATCACCACAGCTATCGCTTCTCTTATAGGGATCGATTGTGTCGGAGTTTCTCAAACTGGAAGTGGCAAAACGTTGGCTTTTCTTCTGCCTGCATTCCTTCACTTGGACGAACAGTTGAAGTGAGTGCAGGGAATAGTCTTCTAAACACACTATATATCGGAGGCTGGGGGGGTTTATTAAAGAACGGATTGAGGTTGTATTCTGAGAATGAGAAGCAGCCTTGCCCTTCTGTACTAGTTCTAACTCCTACAAGGGAATTGGCACAACAGATCAAGAGGGAAGTCGACAAGTACTCTTACAATTCATATAAAAGGTATGTATCCCTTGATTATTTTGCTGGGATTGGATATTTTGCTAATTATAAAGGATAATGAATTTTGTTGCAGTGTGTGTCTGTATGGAGGAGGATCTCGAATTCAGCAGGTTAACAACTGTACTGAAGGAGTGCACATCGGTATGATCTTTTTGCACTCTTTTCTTTAAGGTAGCTTAGTGCATAAGTATGAATTCGCCTTGTAATTGTCTGTCTGAAAACTGAATATTCCCTCATTTTGCAGTAATCGCGACTCCTGGTCGACTGGCTGACTTGGCATGTGCAGGAGTCGTAAGATTGGCCACTGTTTCCTATGTCGTTCTGGATGAGGTATTCTATTCAATTGTCATGCGTGCAATCGTTCAAACGATCACTGAGTAGTGTTAGCTTATCTGGCCGAATGTCTCTTGAGCCAAGAGTCTTGAAAGTGCTTACAATTGGCACATGCAATCCTACGAACCCAAAATTCAGGTCGATGCCTGTTGTTCCATTATCTCATGATTTCCCAACTTTCATTACAGGCTGATCGCATGTTGGACATGGGATTCGAGCCGAGTATTCGTGCTATCATGTTCGATATTCGACCCGATCGACTTGTTTGTCTCACGAGGTTACGTTTTTTTTTGTTATCTGTTATCTCGTATGGTTTAGCAGACTCCATAATCATAAGAATGTTGTTTAAGTGCCACATGGCCTAAGGCAGTGCATGATCTTGCTAGACGGTACACGAAGGCAGCTATTATGTGTGTGGTCGGAACTCTCGATCTTACTGTAAGTTTATTTGTTGTTCTGTTGAGGGATACTGTATTGAGGCATGCAACACTGTGACGCAATATGTGGAGTACTTGGAGGATGTGGTTACGAAGAGGGTGAGGATTGGGTTAATAGAAGGGGAGAGCAGGAATAATAAACGTATGTGGGCGCGGTTGTCCGATCGGACGTTACACAGCCGGACAACCCTACCGGTCGCTTGGAATGGACTTTTGACTTGGCATTTTGCCAAATTTTAAATTTAGAGCAAAAATAAACCAAAAATGCTACAGTATCCAGCAAAATTTGTTTTCCGTTCAAGACAATAATCCTATTGTTTCTATCCGGCTGGGCGTTAGGATGGATGCCTGCACTAGAAATCCTAGTGTTAAAGGATGGCTGCGTTTAATTATCCCTAATTATGTAAGGGTACCTGTAGAAATTTTAGTACACTAGAGATTGCTAGAGGAAAGAGCAAAGGTCATTTCAATAGGAAAGACTGGTGGAGATCGTGCATTTCCTGAATACAGCCCACAAAGAGACGGGATACAAGATGATCGTGTTTGTGTCTCAGAAAGTACTGTAAGTCGGCCCTTTTTCCCTTATCCACTGCCTCCCTCTCACTATCCCGTAGTCCCCTCTTCCCCTTACAGTGCCGACGATCTCTCATCTGATTTGTGTATGGCGGGTATCAATTCACAGGCAATGCACGGTTCTCGTTCACAGACTGATAGAGAGACTGTTCTCAAGGTACGCTAGGAATCCCACCGTAGGATCTATAATGGTAGTCTATCTTGCTAGTCTGGACCGTTCTTTCGTACCCCTTTAATCCCTCTCAGAACTTCCTGAATGGTCGTGTTCGCATTCTCATCGCAACTGATCTCGCTTCTCGTGGAATAGATGTGCCGGACGTTACGTATGCTATCTTTCTTTTCCTCTCAAATGTCCATCTCAAAGTTTGACTCAAACTATAGGAATGACATGCTATGCAGCCAATTACTTGCAGACATGTCGTGAACTTCGACTTTCCGAATGAGATCGAAGAGTACGTGCATCGTATCGGAAGAACCGGAAGGGCTGGGTAAGGTTACTGTAGGGGAAGGTCTGTTGGGAAGGATGAGACTGGGTTGAATTGCATTTGATGAATAGTTATCGTTCAGTATGCTTCTTCTTTGCAAGAGAGACTTTTAAGTCGTTCGGGTGAAGCGATGTCGTTTATGACTAAGAGGAACTGGGACAAGGCTGGCGAACTGATTGCTATTATGGAGAAGAATCCGAGCAATGTTAGTTTGTTTCTTCCTTCGAGGGTATTTCATAGCCCGTCCTTGTAGAACATTCCTCATTGGCTTCGTGACATGAAGCGTCGTTATGAGGTGAAGCTCGCCTCGGGCACTCTGCGTCCCCGACAACCATTCAGAAGAAGGGAAAAGACCACCGGATATTGATCTTTCATCTACCCTTAATATTGTGCATGGCACACAAATATCTCTGATCTCTGCTAATTATCGCTTGATAAAGAGTTATTGCTACAGACTGTTATGGGTACAGAGCGATTGGTGGTTAGCTATAAGTAGGAATTGGCGTACACTGTCGGAACACTAAAAGAGGAGAAGAAGTAAGAGGCGAGTGAGGCGTAAATATGATGTCGATGATAGAACTGTCCAGGTGGACAGGGATGTCCGCCCTGCAATTCCTCCTGCACGCCGTCGGTCTATTCATCACTACCGTACTCCTCGTAATACCGTACCCTCTCCCCTCTACTCTTCCCCTTCAGGCATTCAAACTGTCCTCTACCATCAACATGTCCTACTGGACAGTCTTCATCCCCTTATTCCTGGCGTCTTCTCTCGATTTCTACTTTCTCTTCATAGTCTTCCTCAGGTATCCCTCCCTCTCATCGCTCCTCAATCAATTTTTCCAGAGGAGTAGTGGTAGAGAAGGAACAGCACCGTCTGCCCGGTCTCATGACCATAATGGGAATCATTCGACTCATTCTCACCATAGCCTTCGAGTTCCTATTGTGTCACAAGGTACGGTATAGTTTATCGAATTACTGTAGCATACACTATGTAGTAAGAACAATGAAGGTACGGTAAGTAGGTGAAGGATACAGTAGTTCTTGATTCTTAATGAGCGAAGTGTACAGTACCCCTAAGAGTAGGATTACTGTAAGAGAAGGTTGTTTCAGTTGGACGGAGACCTCGAAGTGGCGTCAGTAGCAGTGAGCCATTCATACAGCCTCGTGTTCATCCCTCTCTCCCTTCTCACTGCCATTATGTGTATTCAAGCTTGTCGAGCCTTGTAATCTTATTCCACACGGTCATTCTATAGTATTGCTGAAAAATAAGTGGTGCAGGTTGTCAATTGTGATGATTCATGCCATTGAGTGAGATCTCTACAGTTCATTGAACGGGTGAATACGTACTCTTTCCCTCTCGATATAAACGATTGTCTCCCTGTGTCAGTCCCCATTCACTATGAATATCTTCGTCCTCTCCCTTCCCCTCTTCCTTTCTCTTTGTTCTGCAAGAGAACAATCTGTGGGAGTAAAGGGAATTCTCATTTGTGGGAACACGACGCTGAGTGGAGTGCAGGTCAAGCTGTACGATGTCGATGAAGGTACTACTGTCTTACTCTAACCATATATGGATACTAAGTTGAGGTCTCGATCCCGATGACATGATGGATGTAGCGACGACTGAACAAGGTATTCAATGAACACCATCCCTTCCCTCGTCCACTTCATCTCCTCTTCCCTCCAGATGGAAGCTTCATTCTACAAGGATCGGAGAGTGAACTCACGGATATCGACCCCGAACTCAGAATATACCACAACTGCAATAATATCTGGGTGAGACCCTTCCCATTCTACCGTAACCCAGTATTCAGCCATGCAAACGAGTCGTCCATCTTACTGTCCCTGATTCATATATCAACGAAGGAGATACGGTAAGTTTGATTCTTTGCTGAACACGAAATAATGCAGCATAGCTATCTGCATAGTTATGTTTATATATACTTGAAAACTATAGTATTCCACCGATCTTCTTCTTCTTTGTAATTCTTTCCATTTAAGGTCTCCAAAGTGTACGATTTCGGAACCCTCAACATGGAGACTAAGTTCCCTTCCGAAACTCACGACTGTTTCTGAGTGTTTCATTGCTTTCTAACCTTCTCTCAATCAATATTTATCCTCTCTTTTTACTCTGTTACTAACTTCTCCTATGTCTCCAACTATCGAACAATCAACAACGGAGTAAAGTGTCAACAAAGTAACTATGCATCAAACAAAAGCTGAGTCCGTTTCTCTATTAAAAGGCCACGAGACCAAGAGTACAAACAACAAACCAATTCCTATAAAACGAAAAGGGAGCAATTCGTATCTATTGAACCGGCACAAGTCACAACGATTAACCGGTTACGGTAGGGGATAAAGGGAGAAAGAGAGAAGGACAAGGTGAGGGGAGGGCAATACTAGCATAGTATACACTCTCAATTAGCTATAAGACTACGAATGGACTAGTACAAGTAAGAATAACTTGTTAGTCGAGGTAGAAAGAGAGAAAGAGACGAGGAATGAACGATTGGGAAAAGGAAAGGGAAGAGGGCTTACTTAGATAGGGGGTATCAGGATGAAGAGGTGACTGTGTGGACTGCTTCAATGTCGAAGTCCCGAAGACGTTTGAGAACCGGTCTGAAGGGAAAGAGACTGTCAGATATAATGATATGATTGGCAGTTATGTGTAATGCATGAGGCATGGGCATCGAAACCTCGTTCCCTCATAGCTCTTCCCTCCACAACTCAACCAACCTGTACACTTCCTTGTTCACCGGTCGAAGTACTCCGTGTCGTTGAATCTCATCTGAATGAAGACATCGTCTATCGTTTAGACCATAAGGAGGGGAGAGGTTGGTTGGCCCATGAATATCAAGAATCTAATTTTGATTGGAATCTCTCTCAAAATATAGACCGGAAAGCTGCCAACGTATTGTACAGGAAAGACTAGAAAGAGAGAAGAAACGGACCCTCGAGTACCATGTGTGATACAATGGCACAGGTGTATCCCACAGTCTTGCTCATGGCTGAGAATCCCCTCGGGTCTCCATACGAAACGAGAGAAATGCGATGGCGTTCGTTCGCTCCGTCTGCAATGCAGAGAATGACGATGGATGACGAAGAGTTCATGCGGGAGTATAAATGGCTTGGAAATATTAAAGAAAGAGAAATAAATAAAAGGGAAAGCTCACTCTGCAGTTGCACTCCGATATCGTGGTTGAGAACTACCAGATCTCGCTCGTTCTCTCCATACTTTAGTACCTCAACAACTCCTTCCACCGTACCCCTACCGTATCCCCTTACATCCACCGTAATCCTTCCAGATAAATGACCCCCAGATACCGTACCTTGGCCAGATAATAAGCAAGCGTGTCGAGAGGGGATCCCTTCCTGTCCACTACAGTATCCGAGAAGAGTCCCAATTCAGAGAGAGCAGCAATACCTTAAACAACAAATATAAGAAAATGAGATTCTGGGGTGGAATGGATGAGAAGGCGACAGTACCAATCTTCTTATTGCCAGACAGTCGTTCAGCTGCGATATTACGGAGCGAATCGGGGAAGATGTCAACTTGTTGGTTGAGAACAGAGGCCATCAGCTGCTTCTGAAAAGAACGTTGAGAGAGGAGAGGAACTAGTGAAGGAAGGGAAGACAAAGTAGTGAGGGAAGGGAAGACAAAATAGTGAGGGAAGGGAAGACAAAATAGTGAGGGAAGGGAAGACCAAATAGTGAGGGAAGGGAAGACCAAATAGTGAGGGAATGGAAGACAAAATGCACCAACCCAAGTGAGATCGGGACCCTGCGAGGAGTTGAAGAGAAGAGAAGGATTGGCATCCAGGAGACCAACTGACTCCAGGGACTTCATCGTCTCCACGAATCCCTGAGAGAGTACGGTAAAAGGGGGATATTGTAGATGGAGAAGGCATGATTACGTATAGAAGGGCAAGAATACCTTGTATCTCAGAGTGCCCCTCAATAGAGTTCTGCATTCGGGTCCCAATCCATAGATGTCAGCGTATTTCGAAGAGTCCCTACAACAATCCGTTAATTGATCGATGACATTTGCTCTGATTCTTAACTGTTGCTATGCACGTTCTTATCAGTGAGTATTCTCCCTCTTCATGTTTCACTATTAATTCACCTGTTAGCGTATCCGATGAGATTGAATCCAGGCATGAAGTCAATGGGATAAAGATTGTCCAGTACCTTTCCAGCTTCGATCTCCACCATCTAAATCATTTTATTTCCATAAAAATATTTTTTCTATATCAAGGCGAACGTATGCATCTGTGAGCTGCATCATTATTTGTACAGCGATTTTTATGACTGTTTTTTCCTATGAAAAGCCATAAATAGGAGCAGATAGCACGCGTAGCCATATAAACCGAGCGTAATCACCTTTCCATCGTGAAGATACTTGGCTTCATTCTTCAAGGCCATCAATACTCCCTTCGGACTCCAACTGAACTTGTATCTAAATGGTCGACATTGTACTCTCTTCACAGAGTCTTCACTACCGTAGTGGGTTGTCAGATGCCTCGGGAGCGGGAAGTCCTCCACAGAAAGAGACGAAGGACTTGATCTGCAAGGGGATGGTCACATCGACACTCTCCAACCCCCCCCCCCCTTCCCTCGAACCCTCCACTGAACACTCACCTTTCCTCCGTGATCCCTGACAGAATCGAAGCATTCCATAGCCAATAGATGGTCGATTCCCGGGTCCAGTCCGGATTCGTTCATTATCGTGATTCCCGCATCTTGCGCTGCTTGATCCAGAGCCTGAAGGGAGTTCCAGATGAATGTAGCAATCAAGGTGAAAGAGCCATACCTGCAGTTCAGGAGACACGTAGCTGCTGGTGACCATGTCCTTGTGATACTTGATACAGTGTTTGGCAACCATGGGATGGAAGGAGTACGGTAGAAGGGACACAACCAGGTCGTGCTCTCTTAACAGCACTCCCTCACACTACAACTACAGTAAACCTCTTCTCTCGCGTACAGTATTCATGTCAAACCCGAACCCGATAAGCTTCTCCAAAGTGTGTTGTTCCCTGTTGATATCGACGACAACCGAGGCGATATTCGGAGTAGTGCACAGTCTCTGTCCATCCTGTTGACTCTCCGTCGCTACGGTTAGAGAGACCTCAAGGATTACGGTAGTCGGGGGCGTTAGGGATACTGTAGAACAACGAAAGGCAATTGGGCACAACATAGGTATGTGTCGTGTTGTATATTCAACACATCTTATATTAGACTAAAAAGCATTTCCTAACGTCACAAGGTTCAAACGGGTACCTTTGGCTGTTTAGAGTAGAAATCAGCGAAGGGACCAGAAACCATTCCCGCCCCGAGAAGAAGAACCTGCATATAATCCATACCCGATGGACTTGCTAATCATCTATCCTTGTAGTATTCCTCCACTCTCATATTATGTATCTACTTCTTCCCTCCCCCCTCTTCTCCTTCGTTATTTTACACTATTCCCCCCCGTATCCTTTCCCTCTTCTCACCTTCTTCTCATCCTGTCCCATAATGCGAGACTTGTGCGCAGACTGGCTGCAATTTACTTTTCATAGATATATCATTAAAACTACAATAAGTAAAGAAATCAATCAGTCCCGTGTTTAAAATTAAAACGCAAAATCCAGAATAAACTATTGGTTATATGTAAGGCTGCTCACTCACACGAAAACTGGTTGAAATGAACTAGAGCAACCAAATTGTCAATGCAAATTAGAATTTACGCAAATACTAACTGTTGTTTGGCAGCTAATGGTCTACTTTATAGAGCATCTATAATCAGTCAGTTCGGTTATTAAAAGACCATGCAATGAGCTAACGCTCGTTTTGGTTAGTTCCACTCTCTGCACACCTTTGCATCAACTTACAAAAGAGAGGAGTAACATACCGATCTCTGGAACAATTGCACTTCACCCCAACCTCAGTTTCAAACGTCCCTACTCTCTTTCTATGTCGCTCTCTCACTCGCTATTCCCCTCTGCGTCTCTAACCCTTCCCTTTCCTCTCCTCTTCTCTCACCTCGCCTTCTGGTTCCTCAACTCAGCGATATACTCAAAGTTGGGAGTTAGCTTTCCATCCGAAGTGATAATCGCATTCTTCACTTCGTCTCTGCATTGCAAATGGTCGAACTTCTGGTCGGTCGAACAATTGAGCTGAATAAGAAACGATTCCTCCTCTGCTTCCCCTCTCTGTTTGACTATCAACACGACTTAATCCCCTCAGTCCATTCACTAGATTAACATCTCAAACAACCAACCATATCGTTGACATAAGGCATGAGCAGGTTTCCGAATTGTTCTGTAGCTTCGATGGGCATTTGGGCTGGCATATTGTCGATGGAGCACACGAGGCAACCAGAGGGATAGTCGAAGCTGAGATTACGGTAAGAGGGGAAAAGGAGGGTACGGTAGCGAATGGAGATAAGAGTTGCACCTGTCAGTTCCCTTATTGAAGTCAGCATCGTAGATGACAAAAGGCTTATCGATAGTAGTACACTCGGTCATGAACTCAACCGATCCTCCTGGGTCAGCAGAAATATCACAGAGAGCAACTAGACGATGGGGAAGGGTGGGACAACCCTTCACTTCGTACTGAAAGTAGTACTGTAACCCCTCAGCATACGGTATTTATGAGCAAGTAAGCATAACAACGAAATAGACCGACTCTGTTCTGTACGGGAGTGAGTAGATTCTTGGCATCAGGGATGGTGATGAGTCGAGGAGTGTTGACTCCCCAATACACTCCGTTCACGATCACTGAGGCATACGGCGCGATCTGCAAGAGGAAGAGGCTATGTACATCCGCTCCTCCCATACATAAAATAGTCACGTCGTATGATTTCAAATGCCTTCATTTTTTTTTGTAAAGTAAAGATGAAAGTGCCTTGATTTTTCGTATTTTTAAATGTAAAAAGTGCCTTTGTCACGTAGTTTCCGACGTAATATTCTATCTACGTCTCCCCCCTCGATTCCCACCTCCGTCGCGAACTTGGATATGTATCTCTCAGGATGCGCTTCGAACTCAGCCTTGTCGAAGGGTCCCCCGCTCTTGGGAACCATGTGGTCTGCACGGGTCACAACACAGCCGTACACTTTGTTCGTCTCTGAACATAGTCATTCCCCCGATATGCCCATTCCATCCATCCCTCACTTTTGTAACCATGAGATAAGAATAGACTCACGTCCTTTCTTGGCTACTTTGGGAAGAGTGGCCACATCGACGTATTCGTGGGGGAGATGCTCGAAGAGTTCCCTCGCCCCTTGAGAGACATTTCCCGATCCAGTGAAGACGAAGATAAGGGGACCCAGTGAACTAAACACGGTATGCCATGACGGGTAATAATAAGCATGCGTGGGACCTGTTCCCATGAATTATATCTAATAACTTTGAATCATAGGTACTCATGGATCAAAAGTAAATAAGAGTAAAGTATGGTACCGAGGCATCTTATTCAGTGCAATCTCGTATCCTGCATCTCGGAGAGCGTTAATGGCCATGTGAGAATCGGAGTAGTTGTGAGCCAGTCCGATATGAAGGAAGGGAGTGTGATGTCCTCAACCCTCCACTTATCCCCCTTCCCCCCAGTCCCTTACCCAATGCCAACAATCGCAGTCCCAATCCGTGCAGAATATCAATGAATCCCGCGTATCCCGCCCACTTTCCAAACATAACCAATCGCTTATTCTTCTTGTCCACCATCTTTTCGTAGTCAATTAGACGGATTTTCTGAATCTCAAATTACTCAAAATGCTAAGGGAATGCGAACCCTCTGAAGAATAGTGTCGAGCATTTCCATGTTATCGGCTTGGGCCTTGATTGTGTGAGAGAAGAAGGAATACGTCTTCTCTGGGATCAGGTCATCGATAGGAACCTAAACACACATTACTTCCTTTAGTTTCTATGGCTACCAATGATGCAAGAGTTCGGCCAGAGCCCTCACTCGTATAAAATACTGATGATCCACTAAACCAAACCTGTTTGACCGACATGATAAGTTGCGCTTCCGATAGATCTTCCTGCACGATAGCCCCGGCACTGACATAATCCTTAAACAATTATTGGCTAACAACTCCTTCATCACCCCTGGCCATCTGTCTCTTTTCCCATTGCACTTATCTAGATATGAAGTTCACCTGACCTCTCCCCCACCCAATCCCCTCTTCCATCTGTTTCCTTCAACCCCTCGCAAACCCACGTGGTTGCATCGTCACATGTTCCCATTGTATCTACGTCAACACTCACAATCCCACCCACACTCTCCTTCTCTTTTCGTCTTTTCCCTCTCCATCACGCTACTTTTTATCGCGACATGCAGAGTTGATCAGCTGTTTTCCTCTTCTCCACGTAAACAAGCCGAGTGCAATAGTTATAGAAAGAGAATAGGCATGAGACTGGAAATAGACGTGAATACCTGTATGGGATAAGCTCTTCGATTGCTAGGTTGAATGAGAACCCTGACTCCGTCTCTAGTTAGCTTCTTGACATGGATCGGAGCGAGCGGAGCTCTTCTCTCCCATGCATTAATCGTCTCTCTTCGAATGGCCACAACCGGATTCTTCCTTGAATCAGCCATGGGTTACTGTATCCTCACGTACACTCACCTCACAATGGTAGATGCGTATCGGACCCTCTCTCGTGCAGTTACTAAGAGTCGTTGCAGTGTCATCCTATAAACATTCCCTAACAATCAGGAACATCAAACAAAACGCAACTCGCTACTACGAAACACACGAAAACTCGATAGTAGCTGCAGATTTAGAAGGGGAAGAAGAGGGGATATTCGAGTTGGTTGTTTGATCGGAGACAAGCAATTATGTCAGATGAACACGGAGTGATGCCCGACATGGCAAAGATAAGCATCGTGTTGCATACTCACACTATCACACCTTATCTTTAGCTTTACCGTGTTATTATTATCTTTTCCACGAATACAATTTCTACGTGCCAGAATAAACACAACGCTTATGAGGAAAAAGAGGAATGATTCAAAGGAATTTCAAGAAATCGACGGTTCCAATCAGAACAACATCAAAGATAAGCCTAACAACACGACGTTTTACCAGTCCGCGTTCCGAAATTGCGAATATCTCTGCGTCTCTCCAATTTCCGTGCTCTCTCGCCTCCACTCTCTTAATTTGCATACGAGTCTATTCTACGTAGTAGAACGTTGTGTAACAAAAGCAAATGAAGGATAAAAACATGAGGTTATTTTTTATAACTTTTCTTAGATAAGCAGTTCTAACGTTCAGAAAAGCAGTAGCTGAGGCGATAAGCGAAGAGAATGTAAGAGATACGGGCGAGAGCTGTGCTCTTTGTGGAAGAATGAGGGAGGAAGACAGCCGGAGAGAGATAACACAAGGAGAGGCAGCGCAGACGGTTAGAGACACACGTGGAGACTGAGACAACGTTCAACGGAAACTATACTCTATACAGCAGGATAAGGATTGTTAAAAAAGTACAAAACTTCCAGTTTTACAGAACAAAAGCCTGATTAATGAAAAGCGTAAACATGAAAGCTAATTGCAGGTTCGCATAAGGTCATAAAAATAGAAGGAAATATACTAAGATTTCGCCTATGATAATTAGGGGTAAAAACATATCAAACAGCGATAAATCATTGAGAAAACCTTCAATTGAGGAAGTTCGAGCTCGAATTCGAGGAGTAGTTAAGCACACCCTTCACAAAAAATCTCCCGCAATTTTGGTTTGAATGTCTCTGCGTTGCGGGACCTTGGCTGAGTATCAGCGCTAGGCACGATGAAATGAGGGATTTCAATAGTATTTTCCTTTTTCAAGCTAGAATCTTGTTAGTTTGTGCGTTTCATTGACTTTTTGGTAACTATCATGTTAAATTTCAGGCCTCTGCCAAGCAGCAGTCAATCATGGTTCGTCAAAATTGAGTTTGAACGCTGTTTTATTGTTTTTATTTTTTATAGTTAGCTTACCGTTGGATATTTTTATAGTAAAGGTAGTTATGAGCTCTATCATGTTAGGTAACAGTCACCAAGGCGACAAGTATCCAAACAATTTAAATCCTTGTAGGGTGATATCGTCACAATCCGCACGCGGAAAGTCATCTCGAACCGTCTTCTTGCAAGGAAGCAGATGGTATGTGCTGTTCCTATAATGCCATGTGAAAACTAATCACTGCATCAGAAGTTAGGTAGTGAATTCACATTATAACGTAAAAATAGTTACGGGCCCGAAGTATAGGTGGTACGGCCAATTTTTTGAAATTATACTTTGGTAGGCGCTTGTTTAATTGAAAATTGCAATTAGGTGGCTTGATATTTCGCACATTGTTCAAAATATCCCCGGTAAGGTTGTCCAAAAAGTTTTCCACTTGCGGGTATGCTTTGCGGTTGAAAATTCAATGCTGTAAGCCAATGAACTTTGCGATGCGTAGTGTTCTATACTTTTAGCACTCTATTCCAATCGCCCAATCTCGCCTCTTGATCAACTGGCAGTTGTTGAAAAATCGTAAAAAAGAGCGCATCAGTGTAGCTTGTAGCCATACGCATCGCGGCTTTGATTTCCTTGACCGCAGCGCGTCACACTATGAAACATATCTAATTTTTGTTGTAAACTGCACATCATATTCCTTGACCTAAAAAACTGCTATTAATTATTGGTTGACTGGGTGCTTGACATAAGCTTGGCATGGCGTGTTTCAGTGTTTCTTATTCTATGTGGTACTGAGATGAACAGAGTAGTGTTATAGTCTAGAAAATCGGAACGTATAATTCGTGATTCCGCCGCTACGGTGTTTAGCTAATTTTTCGCGCTTTGAAACGGTGACATTTCATTAGAAGAAAATATATCAGAAAATGGATATTTCTTTGAGCAGCCGTGTTAGCCAATGCACTGTAGTCCGGGCCGCGTCACACACGCGCAGCGCGTAACACTCAAGCAACGCGGTCGAACTTTTGGCGGGAAAAATATGAATAGGCCGTATGGCAACCATGGCATCCAACTGCTGGTCATTCAAAATGGTCAAAGCGTTTGCGTAGCCTTCAACTGTTTAATATTCGAAGTTTGAAACAGTGCTATACCTACCTTACAAGTCTACTGTACTTATGCAATCGCGGACTGGCAACACGGCGTGTTTGAGATCAGTAACATCTAGAATTTCTCATGATACACACTAGAAATTGATTAGATCGTTTTGAAAGGCACCAGAATCAGCGCTACAAACGGAACGATTATATCTTCCCTTTTTCTCTACTATATAATGTGTAACCGAATTCGAGCTGTAGGGAAAAGTAGAAGTGGTATTAGGGGGTTGACGGGGGATTTCAGCCTAGGCTAAGTTTTTTGAGCGAATTGTATTGAGCAGGATGCATTGCGGAGTTCTTTAAACGTTTTCCTTCAATAATAATGTTAAAGTAATAACTTTCCTTTTTGTGACAGCATATCAGCGTGTATTTTGTCTTATTATTTGGGGTACGGTTCTCAAAGATAAAAAGTTCGCATGCCTTTTGCGGCATAGCTCGGTATAGGTTTCCGGTACCATAGGTGGGTAGCGCATGGCGTACTGCATAGCTTTTTCTATTGTATGGTCTGCTGTGAAAAGTATTTTGGGCAAATTTCTTCATCTAGATGCATAGGTCGGCCGCTACAGTAATTTACCAGCCAACCAGCTCTATCACCCCCTCGTTGTACAGTAGCGCATTGGAACCAAATATACGATCATCAGTTTATCTGGGCCGAAAACCGCTGAGATTGATGAATCGAATGTGGTCGCTGGTAACAAAAGGGCCCCCTTGGTTTATTGGTTTATCGTAGCAAGAACGCTTATAATCAGCTTGACCGGTATGTTAATGTTTTTATTGGAAAATGGGATGCCTAGTTTGAAGACAGGGGGAAACCCTCGCCTAGTGCGTGGAAGTTGTTGTGGAAATGAAGATTTTGTTTGAGGTAGTCGACATCATTCACCCCGGACGTGCATCCGTCCCTAAGACTGAAGTGAAGGATAAGATCGCCCAGATGTACAAGACCACTCCCGATCTTGTTGTCGGATACGGCTTCCGTTGCCAGTTCGGAGGTGGAAAGAGCACGGGATTCGCCCTCGTGTACGACTCCCTCGACCACGCAAAGAAGTTCGAGCCCAAGCACAGGCTCATCAGGGTATGTCTTGGACGAGAATTGGTTATATCGTAATGACTCTTTGAGTTGAACTCGTATTAACGAGTTGATAGTCATATGCTAAATGTTCATGAGCTAAATGTTTTAGAACGGCGTGATCGCGAAGGTTGAGAAGGGCGGTCGCAAGCAGCGTAAGGAGAGGAAGAACAGACAGAAGAAGGTCCGAGGAACGAAGAAGGCTAAGGTCTCGGCCGGAAAGAAATAAGCAACTCGCTCTTTCTGTTACTGGTCGTTGCTGTTCTCATTCACAAATATCAACGCCAGATAAAGTTGTTGATTTTGTGTTCAATTCATGGTTTGCATGGTATTATGATTGGTGTGGAGCCGATGCTCAAGTATTTTATAAATCTGAAAGGCGGGTTCAAGAGTAAGGGTTTAGCTGAATGTCTTCTCGAATGATCAACGGGTCTCAGCTGGATGAAATTTCGAAGTGTGAGTGCAAATTGGATGTTTGGGATGAGAGGATCGCTTAGATATTGATCGCATGAAGGAAGTAAAGATGTCTGCCGAATCCATGACCAATAAGTTGAGGGCTGAAAGAGGTTATTTTCTTTTAATCTTTTAATTGAACAAATGGTATGTTTATTTGGAGAAATCCAAAATTCTTGTATTCTCTCAGAATGTGCTCTAGATGGTTAGGAAGTCTTCTATGTATGAAAGAAAACTTCTATGTATGAGTGAGTAGTACATTGCGCTGTGAATCACTATAGTTATAAGGAACGACTCATAATAATTTCACACCCTTTGACCATTTTTGATAAGTGAATTGAAAGATTGAGATACAGTATTCGGCTGGTTGGGTCAACTGAAAAACTGAGATGCAGTATTCAGTTGACGGGTGAATTGAAAGATTGAGATACAGTATTCAGGTGGTTGGGTCAACTGAAATACTGAGATGTATTCAGTTGATGGCTGAATTGAAAGACTGAGATGCAGTATTCAGTTGATAGGTGAATTGAAAGACTGAGATGCAGTATTCAGTTTTTTTTGGCTGAATTGAACGACTGAGATGCAGTATTCAGTTGCTGGGTCAACTGAAATACTGAGATGCAGTATTCAGTTGATGGCTGAATTGAAAGACTGAGATGCAGTATTCAGTTGATGCTGAATTGAAAGACTGAGATGCAGTATTCAGTTTTGGCTGAACTGGAAAACTGAGATGCAGTATTCAGTTGATAGGTGAACTGAAAGACTGAGATGGAGTATTCAGTTGATAAGTGAATTGAAAGATTGAGATACAGTATTCAGGTGGTTGGGTCAACTGAAATACTGAGATGCAGTATTCAGTTTTTGGCTGAATTGAATTACTGAGATGCAGATTTCAGATGATGGTTGAATCGAAAAAACTGAGATGCAGTATTCAGTTTATCGGTAAATTGAAGGGATGAGATGCAGTATTCAGTTTTTGGCTGAATTGAAAGACTGAGATGCAGTATTCAGTTGATAGGTGAATTGAAACATTGAGATACAGTATTCGGCTGGCTGGGTCAACTGAAATACTGAGATGCAGTATTCAGTTGGTGGGTAAATAGAAAGACTGCAGTATTCAGTTTTTGGCTGAACTTAAGACTGAGATGCAGTTTTCAGTTGATAGGTGAATTGAAATATTGAGATACAGTATTCGGCTGGCTGGGTCAACTGAAATACTGAGATGCAGTATTCAGTTGGTGGGTAAATAGAAAGACTGCAGTATTCAGTTTTTGGCTGAACTAAAGACTGAGATGAAGTATTCAGTTCATAGGTCAATCGAAAGGCTGGGACGCGGTATTCAGTTGATAGGTCAGCTGAAAGACTGAGATGAAGTATTCAGTTGCTGGGCGACAGAAATACCGAGAAAATTTACTACCGTAACCCTTTCTTCCCTTACTACCGTAACCATCCCTTCTCCTACTACCGTAACCCACCTTTACCTTACTGACTCTCCCCTAAGCATGGAAATACACTTGATTGAGTTGTGTGACTAAACAAATGACTAAACAAAACTAAACAAATGATGAGAACACTTTCACATGTTCTCATCATTTGTTTAGTTAATTAAAAGACGAAATTTCAATTTTCCGTTTTTTTATATTTGAAAAAATTTTTATTTTTATTTTTAAATTCAACGATATAGATCAAATAGTAACGACGTTGAATTGTAAAGTGTCTTGATTCTTTCATTAGGAGAGGGATTAAAATCTTAAAATCCAGCAAATTTTTACATAAGCTGGTGGACTTGGCGGACAAAGTGATTTGATTCTCCAAATTTTTACGGCAAAAAGTGCCTTGGTTACGTTGGATCCGACGTACTATTTGATCTATGCCTGAGATGCAGACATCAATTATTGGGAGGGTTGGGTATTTTGAACGATTGAATGACTGATATGCGGATATCAGTTATTCGGTGAATTTACGCGACTATTTGATAATATTCGACTAACGAGTACAAGTTGCGGTTCCATTATTTGATAGCAGACAACGGAACTTGAGGTCTACTGTTTGATAAGTTTCAATATTAAAAAAATAAATATTTTGACATTTACAACAATTTGAATCCCCTTAATTTTTAGTTCACTTTTACATAAAAACTTTTCTTCTTCATACGTCTGAGATCTTAATTTATCTTATGAAATAATTTCAGATTTTTTTGTAAAATCTTTTCAAATCATTATCTTTTCAAATTAAAAAAATCAATATTTTGAATATCACAAATATCAATATTAAAATTAGCAGCATAACAAATGAACCAGTCAACTGAGCCGGCCGTTAGGCCGGCCTAGTAGTTTAAAGGATCGCGAAAGGCACGTGTATGCTAATTGGGTTTAAACTGTTTCACTCTCTGCGCTCTCCTCACTTTGCACGGTCTCTCGCTCGAAGAGTGGTTGCTCTAACAAGCGCCATAGTGAAGCTCAAACGCAAAATCAGAAAGTGGGAATGCCTGATTCATAATCAGGGTACTCCGATCCATTTCATGGCTTAGAGAGTGACTATTGTTAAAAAGTGGGTTGTAGGACCCTTTAAAGATAGAAGTTATTTTGTCGACCATGCCAGTTTAGTCGTTTCAATATTTTAGCCTTCCATAGATTTAAAGGTACGTCGAAACCAAGGCCTCTCATTTGCTTTTTCCTGGCATATGAGTATTAAGGCGCTAAGAGTCAGGGGGGTTGTACGTTCTACATCGTGACTATGTGATCTATGCTCCTTCCCTACGATGCAGTGATGTAGTTGGATCACTATTTGTTAGTGTCGATGGTCACAGTGTCTCTATTCTCAAATCTGACGATTCTAGTAATATGTTCAGATGATTTGGATGTGCAGATCGCTGAGTTGGAGGCAAGAAGAGAAGCGGTTGACCGGAAGATGAGGGCAGAGAAGGAAAGGGCAGAACGGCATGAAAGGGCCATTGAGCAGGCTTCGCAAACATTCGAGTTAGTCATTTTTTCACGCTTTATCCCTGTACTCCTTTTGCAAAAACCGGGCTGAAAGAGACGCTCCATGCGTACTTATTTATGATATTTACGCTATAAGTTGAGTCATCGTTTTATTGATGGTGACGCGCTAGAAAGTGTGCCATTTCATATTTAAAAAATTGAATGTCGTAATAAATAGAATGCCTGCCATTGCGTAGGAGTCGTATGCTCATTTTGTGGTGAACTAAATTCGAATGAGAAGAAGAAAGATAAGCACCCATTATCGCCTCAGGAAAACTAATGATTTAGATGTTCCCTTTGAGTGTTTCCGTGTTTTCTCCTTTCTAAGAAGTCTCAAATGGAACGGGGAATCAAAGAAGCAAGAAGGCATTCATCCCAGCAGGGGGAGAGAGACAAGGCAGAGTGCCGCATATGACTTATACTGATGTGTGTTGCCACAATTTGGTTGTCTGGTGCTTTTGTGCTCTTGGGCTTTTGCATCGTAGTTTTGCACAGCATTATCGTTGTGCGATTGAACAGGAGGCAGGCTAAAAGATCACATGTACGCTTCTCAAGTCTAATTCGAGAAACATACCTTTTCTCTCATTTTGGTAACAATTAGATAGTTTTTTTTTCTCCATAATACACTGATTTGCAGAAAACTTCTCGAATCTACGCGTAATTTGGCGGAGTTTGTGAAAAAAGAGTATCAAGATGCGAGAAGCAACTCGACAGATGGTTGAGGCTCCTCTTTCCATTTATTGATGTCGTGTTTGTAAATGCGGTGATTCATGTACATATGATGTATGCAACATCGAATATCTTACTATGCCCATATCTCAATCCCCACATCGATACTCAACTCATATGTCAATCGGTATTCATACTCACAACCAATTTATCTACAACAATCCTTATGCTGAATAAACTATGTACAGTAATGTTCATAAACATTGGGTCATGTAAAAGGACAGCATTAGTGTAAGCGTTTCACGCAGCTTCCCTGATAATTTGGCAACAAGACGAATAAAGGCGGCAGAAGAAAGGAGATCTTCGCCTATCTCTTAAATAGTTTACAACTCTGCGGACACCGGTCATTTTGATTTACCATCTAGCACTTATATAGGTAGGCACAGTACAATGACATTATTATCCTTTTAGCTCTATTATAGCCTCTTTCACTCGGGGATTGCGGTTTGAATGATTGACTATTGAAGTGTTGGGTACTGCAGGTGCATTGTATCACAGAACAGATTAACATTATTAAATGCTTGTTGAATGGGAGCATTGAGGGGAGTGGTTGAGGGAGGGGGTAGCAGGGGTGGGGAAGTAGATGAAGCCAGTACTTCACGGGACATCTTCTGTACATAAGTAGCCTCCAGATGACCGATTTGCTGAAATAAAGGAGAATTAGAATGTGATATGGGACGATAGGCGCAGTCTGGCAGGTAAAGTCAACATAAGCGGGTGCGGTACGTACCGAAGGAGTAGTGGAGGGAATGTGTAAGGGAGGAGTCATCTCAAGGCCCCGAACCATCTCATCCAGTATTGCCTAGTGATACAAGATTACACGCTTTCCACTTCTTCTTCGCTATTCTACCAAGGGAATTAAGCGCAGCCAGAATGCATCAGAACATGTACAAGAAGACTCACCATGAGGGCAGGGAAGAGAAGAGTGAGCTTGACACATCTTTCACTTCGTTGCATCGACGTGAGCATCGGAAATCTGAAGGAATGAACGGTTGCTGGATAGGCCATACTTGATGAATACCTTCGTTCGATGTGTGCAATCAGGGCATTGAGCAGTACATCTCTCATCTGTTTGGTCACCCGTTGTCCATCCACTGATAGTTGGTTATCTGCAAGGGCAACCTTAAGCCTTCATGTTGTGAGAGATGGATGAGCTGTGCCCCCTTGTTCCTCTCATCTCTACTTGCTACTCGCTTTCGCGTGTCAACAAGTACTTTGTGTATTGACATAAGCCGTACATAAGTACGACAGTTGCCTCGTTCTTTCCAAAGGATCAATACGAGATGGAAAGAGTGAGGAGTGATGTTTGGATTCATTTGTTGTAGTCCATGTGAGAGGACTCCTTGGATACTCAACTAGATACGTCACACAACTAAACGAGGCCACAAGGCCGATAAGAAGGCATAGAGGGAATGCATGCAAGTTGTACACTCTCCGAGTAAGTACCTGCTTGGAAGAGACTCATGGCCTTAATGAGCACGTATTCCTCGGTGTCTATGTCCAGCTCGGCCATCGGCATCGCCACCATCTCTATCAACTTCGTACACACAATTCCGTATGTCGACCTCCATCTGAATCCCAGTTGATACGTCTCTTGCTATATGCATTACATACTTGGGTGCAAGTCGGGCTTGCTCTTCTTCCCTGTAGGGAATGTATGCTCCGTTGCCTAGTGGAACTCCTTGAACGTGGACTCCTAATCGAACGGATCGGTACACGAAATGAAGCCATCCGAAGATCATGAAGTTTTGTCGGAATAGCAGCATCTGAATATCTACCATTATATGAGACTTTATTGGGTAGCACTCTACCTGATCTGCGGAGGAGAGAAGTCGAAATTCAGCTATGTCTCCAGCCCATTCGGATAAGATAAGGAATGCCCTGCAAGGCATTGTGGTTAGATCGACGGACAACTCATTCGAGTTGCCCGCGTGATGTCTCTTGATTAGCTGGTGGAGCAGCTTTGCTTATCTATCTCACTCGCAACCTTTCCTCGGTCTCTCACACCCTCCCGTGTGCTCGACTACTCAACATACCTGAAGTAAGAGTCGGTCAACTCGTCGTCGATCATTATGCGATCACACGAGTAGTTCATCTGAATGAGACTGTATCTTGGTGTTTATTGAGTGGACGTGCGAAGTGGGAGATGAATATGATCTTTGTGGACGGAGTGTACACTTCATACTAGAGAATGTCGCCCTCCCCCGACAGGAGAGAGAGACACTAAAACACACACGGTTTGGTCCCCCCTTTCCCAAGCTGGTCAATGAACAGCGAGAAGAGGGACTCGCTCACTCACTCAAGTACCGTAATCGAATGACAAGTACGGTAATCGGGAACACTACACAGACTACAGTGATCGAAGAGCGACTAGACTACGATGGAAGTGTCGATTGGTGTGTCTACAGTATCCTACCGTAGTGAGATCGATACTGGGTACGGAGTACTCCTCGATGACTTGTCTCCTCAATCCATCGCTGTCCTCTCCTCCCCTCCTCTCTCCCCTCTCCGATGCATACTCCAACTGCACCAACTGCTTGGTTATCGCGTGTTCCTCTACGATCACTGCAATCAATTCCCTTCTATTCACTACTCTTCGTCTTCCTCTTCTCATTCTTCGTTTCTTTGATCTTCGAATGTTTTCCTCTGTGTACTACAAGATAGACGAGAAGAGGGCGGAGAGTGAGTAAGAAGAGGTTGAAAGAGAGATGAATATGGTGTGAGAGATGAGGGGATGAGGGAAGGGATCAAGGGATCGAAGGATGTCGCCTTGTGCTGCTTTGTCTTACAAGAGTCCACTGCGATCAAAAAGCCTGACTCTTCCTTCTTGCAAGGTAGTGTTGAAGGAGAGCTCCTTGAGAGAAGAGACAGAGGGGGAGGGTGGGCTAGCAGGAGAGTTAAGAGGGGGAGAGAGGGGGAAGGAGCGTCACGAGACTATTCGTGTCTCTTCTCTTGGCACGTAGACTGAGTGAGAGGGCAAGGAAAGGGAAGGGAACAAAGGATGAAAGACCCATCGAGTAGTTATTCTGCCCCCCACTCCCTCCACCCCTCTCACCTATCTTGGAGGGTGACTCGTATTCGTGTTCGCTGTCTCCATTCGGACGTCGTTTCGCCCTTTCCTCCCTGAACGTGTCCACTTCCTCCCTTCCCCTTCCACTTATCCTTCAGTCTCTTCTCCTCTCGTACCTCACATGTTTCGGGTTCATTCCTCCCTTGATGCACTTCTGGAATCGACAGGCTCGACATTGGTTCCTGTTCTCTGAAGACCAAAGATCACTCGACTCGATCTGTGTCTCTCTTACCATCGGTAATGTCACATCGTCCCTCCGAACTACAGTAATACTTGCGCCTCTCAAAGACCGTCCTCCTGAACAATGTATTATTCGTGGTCGACCTCTCGTGGTCTTTGGTGACATGCTATCTATTGATTAGCCTTCCAAACTGGCTCAAGTGCAAGAAGGGAGGGAAGAGGAAGTGATCGAAAAATGGATAAGGGAAGCAGTTCAAGCCACTCCTACATACACACTCCCTCCCCCTTGCAGCTTTATTTGCTCTTGTGGACTTCGAACTCTGGTGCTCTCTCGAAACAAAATAGAAGATGGAGGGAGGCTGAAGAGGGAACGAAGGAGACTACGTGCGTATGCGAAACTTCGTGTTCGAAAGAGACATTCGAGGATTGAAGGGAAGGGAACGGGACGAAGCAATGGAAGGAAGGGGACAGGATGGGGGAGTAGAGTGGAGGGACCCTTGTAAGGGATTGACTGAGCGGACAAGGAGAGCTAGTCGTGTTAAGGTGAAAACTCACCTGAAGAATGCCTTGCATCCATGACACGAGAGGGCATTGTAGTGAATGGACACTCGTTCCGTCGAGTTGCATGCGACACAACGAGTGCAATCGGGCGAAAAGGACGAATTACCGTTGAGAGTCGCCAGCATCTGAAGGAAGAGGGTTGGAGATTGTGTCTGTAAAGGGTATCAAAAGATATGAGCAATATGGAGCTCGTGGTTAGATGAAAAGGAGGATGAGAGATCGGGAGAGAAACGAAGTGTAGTGTTGGGGGGAGAGTGGTAGACGAGAACGATGAATGGGAATGGACACTAAGGGATACACACAACACCACCTCTTGGGTACAATGAATCGATTGAAGGGAAAGGAGAAGAGAGACAACGGAGAAACAGTACAAAGTTGTGCGGGGAAGGATGTTTAGTGGAGAGTGAAGAGTGCCTATAGGGGAGAAGGGAGGGTTGGAGGGGAGGGGAAGAGAGGGGAGTAAGAGGGAGAGAGAGAAAGGGAGGGGAGAAGGAAGACAAGCAAAGAAAAGGGAGCAGAGATGAAAGGGGGCGGAGTCTACGAAGAGAGACCGAGAGAGCAATGAAAAGATCGAATAGACATCAGCAACAAATGGCACGTAGAAGAGGAAAATGGATGGAATAGGGGAGTAAGGAGTAAGGGGTTGGGTAGCGAGGAAAGGTGTAGGGGACCGGGGGAGGGGTGAGGGTGTAAGATGGTATTAGAAGGAAAAGGAGGGAAGAGGTCAGAGAAGGAATAGTAAAGAAGAAGAGGGGAGAAGAAGGGACTAAAGATAGAGGGGAGATAAGAGGGGAAAGAGAGAAGAAAACGAAGTGGAAAGAGAGCAGAAGACAGTGAGTCTTTGACGATTGAACTGTTGAAGGGAGTGATGAGAAGGGAGAGATGTGCACACTAGGCTACACTTATACTCACCCTCTCCATCTCTCTCCTTTCCCTTCATCCCCTTCAGTCCCTCCATCACTACTCTCCCCTTCACTCACTTTCTCCTCTCCTCTCATATCGATACAACACGTGAACGAAATGCTGTCTCGCGTCTCTCGTTTCTGGTGCAAAAAGAGAGAGGAAAGAATAGGAAATGAGAGGGAGAGGAAAGGGGGCGGAGTCTTAGTTATGAGGGAACTCAATGGAACAAGGTACAATGATCGGACGATGACAGGACAAGAAATAGGCCGAGATGTATAGGACTTGGATACTTATGGAAGGAAGAGCCGAGTAGGTTAGTGGATACTATAGGCAACGAAGGTAAGTGGTACGACTGGACCTGTGACGTCATTTATTCATTTCATTAAGAGAATCGAGAAAATAAGATAGCAAAGGGCGAATGAGATGGAAATGTGAAGGGCAGAGTGAGACTAGAAAGAGACGGAAGTAGAGTAAGCGAAGGCGGAAAATGTCTTCTTGTTGCGTTCCTCGATTCTTAGATTATTAAATACATGCCGTCATAAGGTAACTAATGTGAGATGTAGATCTAAAGAATAGGAAAACAGAGTTATAGATTAAATTGAAGAAAAATAGGGATTTGAGCCATACTAATAGTAAGCCATAGTAATTCTGTTAAAAGCGTTGAGAGGGGATTGTAGATAGTGGACGTGCTTTTTACCCCCTTCTACGAGGGAAGTGGAAAGGGATTCGTATTGTCGATCTATTTATCACTTCGGTCTAGGCTGAGAACATCCCGCACCGTCAATACCACGTAGAATAACTAAGCTACGTGACGGTAGATCTCAACGACCAGCGAACACATTTCGTCTCGTTGCTTAAGATAAAGGTTATTTATGCATATAAAAGTGACGATAATAGCAGTACAATCGAGGGGATTCGTTATGAATTCAACGGACAATATGTTGCGAAAAAAAAGAAGAATTCTTGTGGGAAAAATGGACATGAATGGTCTTTGTTGTTATATAGTCTGTATGCAGTCGACTAGTCATTTACGTAAAAACTGACAATGAGCGCGCGCATTAATCTATGTCTGTACATGTCGATTATCATAAATAAACTCCAAATGTTCGCAATACCTGGGTTACTCTTCGAGAATGGAATGCATTTGAACGGAAGAGCATAATGTGAACAAAGATGGTTGAAACATATCAATAACCCTTTTCTGTGCATAGAAAAATGGCTCATTTAGTCCAAGCTCTTTCTCAAAATTGCAACTATCTAGTGCTTTGCCGTTTTCACCGATACATTGAAACGACGAGCGCCGAAAAAAGATAATTATTTAAAATATTCTTTCTAATTGAATGCGCGGTTCAGCGAAAACATTCACTAAAATAATTTATCAATTGCTATGGTCCTGGCTTTTTTTCTGTCGCATTCTTATTCTCATGAGATGTAAAAGCATTGCACGAGCACTTTGAAACATTAACATGTTTAACAAAGATTTCCAACACGTGTAAGTACTAATGAGAGTTTTCTGCCTTATTCTTGACTCAATAAACATATCACAAATATTTTTTTAATTTAAAAAGGGAGCAAGAAAGATTTCGTTCAATCATGGTGTTTTTAAAATTTTTCTTACAAGGCTGAAATAAGTGTCAAATGATTCTTTTAAAACTTTTATGAACTTTCTCTTTTTACTTTCGAGGGACAATAAATGGTGAAGTTTTTAGTTCAAGTAGAACGTCGTAGAATGAACTGAAAAAGGCATTACATAATCAAGCGTGAATGTTGTTATTTTTATATTCTAATTTTATTTGTGATAATCTACATTTCAATGAATTTTCATAAGTAAACGGAAATCGCTTTCATGTTCCTTTACATGCTAAGTAAAATACATAGGGTGAAATTAGCTGAGCAATTTAGCTATTTTGGAGTTCATTTTCATTCCTTTCTTTGCTTTTTTTATTTATAAAAGTAAAAGTGATTTCGAAAAGCTCAAAGCCAAACTTCGAATGGTAGGCACAATTAATTGAACCGTCTAGCAGTCGGTGGGCTCAAATTTCTATATCTAATATATTTAGCCGATAAGCTCATTGGGAAAGAGTATAATTGGGAAAGATGCCCATGTATGATTGTCGCACATGCCTGCTAGTGGGCTACAATAACGATTTACAACAACGCATCTGAAATTCACTACTTTGTAAAAGTTTTACGTTCGATGTATGTCTGTATAATTATTACCACCCAAAAAAGATATCATTTTTGAAATCCTAGGACTTTTTTGTGTTTAACTCTCATCATATGTACAATATGAGAAAAATAAAAAAATGAAATTAGTGTTTTTCGTGTGAATACGTTGTTTTGAGATATACAATTATACCGTTGTCAAACCATTTCGTTCCATTCTCGCCATTTAATTCCTCTTACAATTATTCATATTGTTGTATTGTGTGATCCTCACTCGATCTCCTTCTGCACAACAAGTACACAGTATTTACATGCATTCAAAAGAAGTCTTCACTGTTTCACTGTTTGTTGTCTCTCTTTCTCTTCATTTAAATGTCCCTTCATTCGTTCGTCTACAACCATCGTTAACTGTCTAAGCTGTCAAATATCGTCGTCTCAGTCCAATGTTTCTTCTCTCTTCCCTCCCCTCGTCCCTTCCCTTCCTCTTCTTACTTCGTAGTATTTCTCAAGTGCTTCCACTTGACTCCCTAGCCCTTATCTCTACTCTTCCCTTATCCCTCCCTGCATTCTTAACTCAACGTATTGCCCTATTCCTTAATATTGTCAACCTATTCTTAGTGAGAATAAGCAAAAGAGAAAGGGAAGCGAGACTCGTCTCATCGATTACTGCAGCGTGTAGGAGAGCGAGAGAGCAGTCCTGTCTAGCTTCTCCCTTTAGACACTCTCTCAGTCCTCTCTCCCTCCCCTCCCTCCCTCTCTTCCCCCTCTCCCTCTTATTCCTCCTCTCCTTCTCCTTTACTCTTCCAGATACTCCTGTGTCCCATCGAGTATTGCTCCGTATCAAGAATCCCCTCATGGGGTCCACAAGGACATTGTTCCTTCTTCTTCTCTCGTTATTCGACTCGGGCACTTCATTCAACCGAGAGAAGTTCGTTTTAATCTATTTACTTCGTTATTATAAATGTTCCAACCATTCCTATCCCTTTTCCAGTATCGAGGAATGTGCCAAAGTGTTGAGCGAGGAGCTACAGGAGATGTTCCATCGTACGACGTTCTCCGAGGAGATACCAAAGGTTCGATTTCTTTCCCCCCCTTTTCTCGTTATGAAAGAAGGACACAAATTGAATTTGTTGATGTGCGTCTTTTATGGATGTATAAGGAAGGCACAGAAGAGAGTGTATCTTGCCTATTCTCTTCCTCTCTCTCTATTACACTGTCTTAACTGCCCTCTTCAGATGTATAGTCCGTATATGAAAGCTGAACAATTCGATCCAAGAGCCGAATTGAAGAGAAGCAAGCAAATCATTGAGAAGTATATGAAGAAGAGGGCGAAGGATGCTTTTGTGAGTTAGGGGAAAGAGAAGTCAAGAGGGATTAGCTAATGGGCAATGAGGGAAGAAGCGAGGTGGAAGGCAAGGAAGGGTATTGGAGAAGAGGTTAGGAGGGGTACGAGGGGATGTGTACTGTAGGGAAGACTTGTTGAGGAAGCGAAGATCTCACTCGAGAACAGGGAACTACGCAATTTGACTGATGAAGACGTCAACAATCCGAAGTCCAAAGACTTCATTCGGTTTATGAGTGCGAAGCAGGTAAGCCCTCTTTTCACTCTCCATTCTCTAGAGCTACTTTATTGAGATTTGTAAAGAGTAGTTTATGCATTAATCTTGATGCTTGGTATAACCGTTGACGTAAGTATGAAGTTGCAATAAGAAAGAGTTGGTTAAGGGAACTGATGCAACGACCATTTATGCGCACGATCACACCCTCACTAAGACGTACGTCAATGCAACAAGGTACATATTTTTCATTTCTCTTCTTTGTTCGTCTTTGAGTATTGTCATAATTTGTACGTTCTACAGGATCTTCAATCTCACAGCCAACGCCAACTTCTACATGCTCCCCACCTCTCCTATCGCATCAGCAGTTCATATTCCCACTCCGCTTTATGACCGAGGTATCTGTAATAATAATAATATTTATCACCGCAAGTGTGTATCAACAATTAAATTGTCTGTATGCTCGTTGACAGATTGCTAGCTATAAAATTTTTGATATTGCTTACAGTGTTGCTATTATACAACATAGTTGAATGATTGCAGATCCAAAATTCCTCTTGAAAATCGACTGGTCGAACATCGACTCCTTCTACCGTACGAAAAGAGACGAGACACGAGATCTGGCATTTCAACTGTTCTGTTCCGAGAGTGGATATATGCGATATTATCCAGGTATTTATTTGTGAATGCTTTCTTCTCTTTCTAATAAGATTCTCTGAAGTAGCTCATATTCCATCCTTTCTAACAGAAATAGCCAAATCCCTGCATAGATAACTTTCGATTAGTACAGTAACTTTTTCAGCTGCTTCGTGGTTCTGGGACAATGCAGATGATCAGCTGGATCTGTTCGACTGCAGGTTGGGTATTTGTTTTTTATATCCTGTACTTTCTATCCAATAATTATCATACGCCGTTCATTCTACAGTTGTAATCTGTTTCTCAGGAATACGGAATGGTACATTAACGGTGCGACGTGTTCGAAGAACATGATAGTAATGTTGGACATGTCGGGGTCAATGTTGGGACAACGGTACGAGATAGCAAAGCAGACGACTGAAGCTATTCTGGAGACCCTTGCTCACAATGACTACGTCAATATTATGCCGGTATGCTTGCTTATTATTGTTTTTGTGGAAACATTATTAGATATTATGTCGGTTAGATACTTTCACAGTCCATCTTTGATGAGACTAGAAATGGTCATTGCATCTCATCAGTTCTCGAAAAACGCGTATTTTCTTGACGACTGCAACGGAGAGGCTGGTCTACTGCAAGCTACTATGAGAAACAAGAAAATGTTGAGGTGAGACCATAGAAATGATTAAGAGAAGGATGATAGCATAGAAATGTAGGAAATGAGAATGATCTGATAACAATAAGTGTGATAGTTGTCTCTAAAAGATGCACGGAACACGCAGTTGATGGAGTTTCCAGGCCAATGTGCATCCTTGAGCGCAATGTAAATTGAGGGCTGTCAGTGGGAAAAGGAGTAATGTGCCTTCCAGAGAACGAATGGATAATGTCACCTCAGAAGGAAAGGCAGAATATGAACGAGCTCTCGCTCTTGCTTTTACTAAGCTGCTTGGAGTGAGTTCTCAGTCTTCTCATTATGTCAACCACCGAAGATCCCCACTCCTTGTACACCGTATACTATTGATCTCTGCCCTCCCTCCCAATCGCGTCAAGCCTCCTTCCCCTTCCCCACACCATCCCTATCTTCCGTCCCCTCCTCCTCTCCTTCCCATACCCCGCGTCGCTTTCGTTCAGTCCCCCAGTCCCTGTTCCTCTCAGTTTGCTTCTTAGCTTTCGCTTCTTGCTTCGCTTCTAATTAATTGTTCCGCTTGTGTGTCGATTGCAACTAGGCATCCTCTATCAGCTTCCGTTGCCTATGGAGTGGACAACGAAAGAGGAGCTCGAAATGAGACCTCGTAACTTCTCTCACAGCCATCCCATATACTTATCCGAACATGTCATCATCGTTCCTAATGGATACGAACAGCTCGTAAGTTGAAAAAGACTCCTGAATGCATCTACCGTAATCTCGGAGAGGTTACGGTAGGTATTGGAGTGTAACGTGTATGTCATGCTTGTCGCTGCACTGCTCCCTTTGCTCACTGGCTGTATCCATTGCATGATATGTGTAGACACCTATCTGTGAATATTCCTGTTAATTTTTGGAATGAGTTTCACAAGAAAGTTCTTAGATGATAACTTCTCAAACCAGTTGTAAATACGAAATAAATCAGTTGACAAATTAGCATGGTGTGTGGAGATATGTAGTGTTTGCGTGTACTGACAGTCCCTTCCTTTCCCTCTTCATCCCACTCTTCCCTTCTTCCTTCATAAGCACCATCGAGTGATATTCCTGCCCACTATTCATCCTTTCTCAGCATAATACAACTCTTACAGATCGAAAATTCTTCGAGTGAATTTGTTAACGAAGGATGTGAAAATGTAATTATGTTGATTACTGATGGAGCCCCTAATACCTATGAAGAAGTATTCAAAAAGTACAATATGCAGAAGAAGGTTAGTTAGATTTTTCTAAACTTATATATGGTGAGCTTTTGTTTACCCCTTGTTTAGGTTCGATTCTTCTCGTTTTTAATTGGAGACGAAGCGACGGAATTCGATCAAGTTCGATGGATGGCTTGCAATAATCGTGGATATATGGTGCACATCGCCAATATGGCTGATGTTGAGGAGAAAGTACAGGTTAGCATTGGATTGTTCGGACTAGGTACATCGCGATTTTAATAATAAACATTCCCCAGTTAAGAGAAGGAAAGTATTATGAGATGAGGATACATTGTAGAACTACATTCGAGTAATGTCTCGATCGGTTGGCGACAACGCAGATAAAGTCACTGAGAAGGACGCCGTTTGGTCGGGAGTCTACAGGGAACGATTGGTACGGTATTTATCGACTTATCATTGCGATGTTTAATCTGTCATACTTGATTTCAGTATCTCCCTCGACCGGAGAAGTTCGCAGAGCCTGTTCCGATAACAAACCATTCCTTCCACGTTATGAATATGATGGCTGCTAGACGGGTTCGCTTCTTTTATGTTACTTTCATAATTTATCTCGTTCCCAATAAATCGTTCTCCATTTATTCGTGATTCAATGCCCTTCTCTTTCAGAAGATCCGCATCCGTAGACAAGAAGGAAGAACCAGAATGTTCGTAACTACTGTCAGTTACCCGGTATGTCCACGCTCACACTGATCTTTGATCTCTCTAATATACTCTTATTCGTTCCTTTTTAGGTGGCAGTGGACGGTGAATTCATGGGAGTGGCTGCAGTCAATATTCCTCTGACCGAAATATCTCAACTGGCTGCTCCTATGATGGTGTGTGTTCAAATGTGTTCAAAAATGAATGGTTACTGGAATCCTTCGTTTGTAGATTGGAGGTCGTTCATACTATTTCATGCTTGATCGCAACGGATTCGTCATGTTCCATCCTCAACTTCGACCTATTGTAACCTTTTGCACCTCTATTTCATTCGATCGCTCTTCAGGACATGAACACGAAGTATCACAAGCCCAACTACAACAATATGGACATATTCGAGTTGGAAGTGCCGCAAAATGCTCAAGTAAGTGTCACATTATTATACGGATCAAGGCTAATGATACTTATGGCCTATTACACTCATGACATTACGGGTTACGGTAGGAATGAGAATGGTAGTCGTTGGTTACGGTATGCCAGTTCTCCGTGAGAGTCCTTTCCACTGATTCGCTTCACTCATCGCTTGCTCAATGCACATAATCACTTGATGAGTCTGTTTATTAACCCGCTGACTCTTCTCACAATCTCTTCTCGGGAGTGTAATACATCTTATTTGAGTCTACTCATACTCAAATGGCCCATATCACATTTATGCCTTCTCTCCTCTTCTATCTCTCTAATCCTTCACTAGATCATTTCCTCCGATCGCCAACTGATCTGTCCTCCCGACATCTCCATCGTCCAGTGTGTATTCGAACAAAGAGAGGAAGTGAGAGCACCGCCCGAGCTTTGATCTTTGATCTCTGACCTGTATCTGGCTGTGATCTCTGATCGGTAGCATGTTGTGCATGGCTAACACATTCTTCCTTATCTATCACGTGTGCACTTTGAGTGTGTTAATCCATAACTTCGAACCTCTCACCTTTTTATTTTACTCATTCCTTGAATATTATTGTGCCCTCTTTCCTTCTCATCTATGTCTACCTTTCAGATTCGACGAATGATCATGGAATGTGACAATAGTGATCCACAAGAGATGGACATGCTTTTCGCATCGGAAACCCTTGTGAGTTACCGTAATCAGACAATCCATATGAGACCAAATGCAGGATCGAGTTTATCCACAAACGAATACTTACTACACGGAATGTATTGGAGACAATAACGACTTCATGTAAGTATTTTGAGCAGTGCAAGAAAAAGAACATATTGCAGTCTTGGATTAGCAGTAGCCAAAGGAGATGATCACAGAGTTGCGGCTACTGGAGAATTCAACTATGGAGGGGTGGACCCTCTCAATTGGATCGAACACCCTCATTGGAGACTACATCCCCATTGGTATGAAGGAGGTAGCGAAGGGGAGAAGGGGAATGTTCAGGAGATATTGCATTCTCAACGATACAGACACGAGTATGCCGAAGGAAGACGCCTTTCTGGTGAGGATGAAAGGAAGTAGCACGTACGATTACAACCTACATCTAACTGTGGGACAGCACTTCCCTTTAGAGAGCCGATACCATAGTCAGATTTTGGCTTAAAAATGCATTCTCAATACGCGTCACGTACGCAAAGCGGTTCGTCACGCTTCGTGCGTGTTGATTTAAACGATCGTGAGTAGGAATGTGTAACGACTCACCTGCCGAATCAACTAGCAACAAAATGGATGGCGCTTGAGAGGGGTGGAGCGAATATTGAACTGTTGTTGACGAATGAGGGTCGCGCGGTGATTAACGGTGAAGGTTTGGGACGTAGGCCTAGCGGGAGCTTTTATTGAGTTAGACCCAGAAAGACAAAAACTCTTTAGTGAAGAGTTGTTATGTACATTCACGGGAAAGAGAACACTTTTAGACAAAAATTGTTTGTAGATATACGCTCGATTCATGAAGGATATCAAGGATCTTCCTGAAATGTGCAAGCCACGTCGAAGACTTGTTGATCGGTAGCCTTTCCTTCATTTTGGAATACTATTTATCCAACTTTCTCAACCTGCCCCCCTCCCCCCGATACACGACCATTTCCAGCCTTCTGTGGGATCTCATGGCTACTGCACCGTTGGATGCAAAGTGGCAAGCTCACGAGGAGCATCTCCAAAAGTGAGATGGAATACTCTCGACTCTTCGATAACCGATCATCGTTGTTCTTCAGACACGAGGCTCATGTAGTCTACTTCACTTCCCCGACCGGAATGATTCGATTCCACAACGTTTCCCTCAAGGGATTCGAATATGCAGATCCCAACTTCGATATTTTCGCGTATTTGATGCTTGATGAAAACGTGTACCAGGAGTAAGTGGAAGATTATCGATATGAATCTATATTCATTTAGGAAATACCAGCATTTCATAGCTGAGACAAACAGAAAGTCGGTGGACGATCGATACTACAGAAGAGCTATTCGGAACGACGGCGTTATCGTATTCGATGTCAACTATTTTTGTAAGAATGATTGGAGGGAGTGATGAAGAACAATTTGCAGCAAAAATATGGTACAAAGAAGAGAAGGAGACTCCCTTCGGAAACAGAGAGAACGTGTCTATGTTGTACTCGGCCTATAAGGTAGAACCATCACATTTCTTAGATATTTTAATATTTATCCTTATTACAGTCCATCTATCTCGATAAGGCGATACTCGGAGTAGTGGGAATGGAGATGGGATACGATGCTCTTGTGAGAATTCTGTCAAATCACGGATGTCAGATTACTGTAAGTTATCGATGGGCAATTGGGAATGCGCTTGAGTGTGTGAGAAACACACGAATAGACAGGTGATTGCTTTGAACGTCAAATACAGGATGAACGACGATGGTGTGTTCTGTTGGATGAACATGGATACGTATTCTACAGTAACCAGAAGGGAGTCACTCACTACGATGACTTCTATACTGATGTAAGGGAGAGGAGAAGAATGGAGGAAAGGGCATAATATGCAGGCTGGAGATGCTCATCTTGGAAAGTGGTTTGGAGGAATCAACAGAGTGGCACAGAGGGCGATGGAACTACTCGTCAAGAAGGGATTCTATAAACGGTGAGGGAGACAAAAAGTTGTTGGTTAGACTAGGAGAGATCACCACGCTATAGATTCCAATACGTGGACCACCAAGCAACGTGCAAAGTCATGCCACTTACGACGATGGGAGCATCGAGTAATGAGGCAAGACTACCGTAATCTTTCCATCTCAACTCTTCCCTTCAAGAGTTGGCTTCGTTCGATTTCTCGCCTCTTCTTCACTTCCCTCCTTCGATTACTCAAACAATTTGAGTTCTACTCAGCCTTCTCCTTCGTTCATCACATCATCACTCCCATTGAAGGTACCGTATCCTACCGTATCCCCTCCTATTCCTTTCTTACAGCCTACACCACTTCATTCCATGACATGCGAGAGTCGTTCTCATGTTCGAAGGTAGTTTCGTGAACCGTATTACCCTACCGTAATCCCTTCATTCCGTATACCCATCCTCACAGATATCTCCGTTCTACTTCTCGAATCGTGAGGCGATGAGTAAGATCAAGTCGACATCTCTCGTAGAAGGCAATAAGAGTGAACGGCCGTGCGCGGCGAAGTGCTCAGTGTATGTTTCGTCCTACCTATTCATAGTCTTATCTCTTTAGAGGGGGGGGGGGGGTAGATGAGAAGGTAGCATTACAGGAAGATGCAAGCAGCATTCCTCGAGGGAACCAATCTCATAATGGTCTGGATGATACAAGACCCGTCGTCTGCTAATTGCTACGATGACACTCAATGTCCCGTACAACAACCATCTGAGGTTGGAGGGAGGGAGTGTTCTCCGTTGAAATGACTGATGTGCAGGTTCCATTCGGATGGACACGTGCCTCGAATTCAACGAGACCGGGATACGAAGAGAAGATTGAAGAAAAGTGTACGGAGAAACCGATGAAGAAGACGAAGACAAAGCAGAAGTGCTATGTGATGCACTCGGTAAGGGGACTGTAGAGGTCTCTAAGAGGAGCGTGAGATTTGCACACGAGTCAGTACAGACGCAAAATCTACACATATAGCCTCGACACATCTGTCACCGAAAGTAACGGAACATAGTGGCGAGAATTACTTCGGCCCAACTTTAGCATCTTCATAACGATAAATAGTCATTCAGAGTGAAGATGGACTGGCATGTTCGACATACACCGTCTTCTCATTATCCTCGCTTCTGCTTATAGCCCTTCGTTCCCTTCTCTAGTTACCTATTTCCCCTTTATCTGTGATAGCTCGTTCACTATCTAATTGTAATATTCTTTCCTCATCTCTTTCAACGGGTTCACTTCTTCGGCTCCAAGTCTACGGTTCAGTAGTTGTTCAGTGACTAGTCTACTCAATTCTAGGGGGTTATTCCTTATTCTTTCGAGTACACTCAATGTGTCTCCCTCTTTTCCGGTTGAAATATCCATGCTTTTATAGCATAATTCTTCCTGGTTACTGTATAAATATTCCAGTCCTCTTGTTCCTGTCGTACGACTGTAGTCTAATTTCGTTATCTGAACGACGGATATCCTTCCGGCTTTTGTCGATGAGATCCTTATTTTTGTAGCTTATTTCCACTTATTCAGCTTTTTTTCTGCGCATTCTCAATTTATTTCACCAAATCATTTTCGGTAAGAACCTGGTGAGATGTAACGAACAGCATTATCAACATAGCGCCATCGCAAACGTGCCAATTTTTGTTTGCTTTGAAGCTGCCTGTAAGTAGAGGGAAACTGCGGGATTTCATTTCGTCAGAAGGATGGCTGCGTGCACGATTCTTTCACGTGGACAACGGACTCCGCCCCCTGGGAGAGTATCGATGGAAGTGTTTACTGAATGTAGAGGGCGACGGGGAGTGGTTGATCAGCTAGAAGAGAACGTTGTTTAGACCAGAGGTGATAGTGGGAGAGGTTGCACGTGCTTGCTATGTCTGCTTATTGATTCTTTGTGCCTTCACTCTCGGCCCTTCCCCATTCCCTTCAAACGAACTCTTCCCTATCGTTTGCTCTTCTCTCATTACTCGCATTGTCTAATTCCCTGCCATTCGCTTCAATCGTTCATTGATTACTCTTGTAAGATGTCAAAGACAAATCGTCGTATTTCCCTCGGTTCGCCGAAAGATTTGAAAGAAGTGAAGTTCTTCGACGAGGAGCCGATCCCGGATGTTCCCCCGAAGGGAGCACGAGTCAAGGTTCGTTGGCCACTCTGCAGCTTCTCTTGCTAGCCACATGACATCAGCAGGATATTCACATCCAACTGTCGCTTTTCAGTTGTTTACACTCTTCCATTGTGAATTTATGGATAGAAATCGGGTTAAATGAATACCTCATTCTAATATTGTTAAGGTTTGCTATGCGGGAGTCTGTCTTACTGACCGTGAAGTGACCAATACGAAACAAGCTCGAATCACCAACGGAATCAAGGATACTTCCCTCTTTCCCGGTCAGTCTTTCAAAATGCAGTTCGCTCGAACAGATCTTGTTTAGTCCGCCATATTACATACTTCTACTCTAATAGATTTTTTAATCTACTTTAATGTTGGAAGAAGGTTGACGAGTGTCTCTGCATTAGTATGTTTATCTATTTCTCACTGTAATCATATTGCATATCTTTGCAGGTTACGAAGTGTCAGGGGTAGTCGAATCGTTCGGTGATGAATCGAAGCCTGATGAATACGGACTTAAAGTTGGAGATAAGGTATGCCCGAGTGTTCCTGTCTTGACTGGTTACTGTATCTCTCCTACCGTAATCACCATCCCTTGGTGTGTTCTATGCATTCCCCTACAGGTAATCGTATGGCCAACTGACGAAATGGCGGCCCATGGCTACTCTGACTTCGTCGCAGTGCCTACTCTTCACTTCCTGGTCAAGGTAGCACTACAGTAAGACATGGAGACAAGGGTTACTGTAGATCCCCGATACCCTCTCAATGCACGTCGCTTCCATTCTCCCTGCGGGCGCCACTTGGGCCCTTTCGGCAGTTCTTCAGGTAAGGTAGTTAGTACGGTAGTCGTTTGGAGCAGTATAGTTTATTAAAAAGATCCATCGGAAAATCATTCCGAATATAAAGCGAGAGAGTGTGCAAAAGTGAGAGAATTAGACTCACTTCGGAACGGAAGAAACCGCCGAATCGGTTTATTCCACTATACTTTGATAGACGATACAGTGACATGACGAAGTCCTCATCACACGTCGTTAGTTCAGGCCCGCCCCATAGTCGAGGCCTTCTCTCACTCGAAGGGATTCTGCAATATCCTAATCGTCGGCGCTGGCGGTCTGGGACTGTGGCTGTTGAAGTTGGCTAAGCACTTTCTGCAGGGACACAATGATAGGTGAATAGGGAAGGAAGGGGGGATGGAGAGGAGTACAAGGGGGATGGTTGCAGAAAGATCAAGTTGATGGTGGCTGATGGAAAGGAGGAACGACTCTGTCTCGCTGAGAGGAATGGAGCTGATTTTGTCGTGCATTGGGATGATTCGGGTAAGGGGGGAATTAACGAAGGGGGTGTGGACGTGGAGTAAGAAGGATTCGGTGGAAACGGATTAATGGAGAAACGAAAGTGTTTTGCAGAGTTCGAGGAGTATCTCATCATGCGAACGAAGGATGTTGCTCGCACCGGTGTTCAAGTGAGAACAACAACTTGACATTTACTCCTTGAAATGGTCTACCATTGCGGTATAATCGGTCTCGCAATCCCGTTTAAAGGGAGGAAGCAGCCTCTAACCAAAAGTTTTGAAATTCGATGAAAATTCTTCTAAGGTTTCAAAATGTGAGAAAAAAAACATGGTGACAATAAAAAAACGAAGAAAAACTCGAAAATCGCATGTTTTATTTTTTCGTTCCGGGCTTCCGTCGTTAAGAGGAATGTCGCTTTTGGCTTAATTCCTTTCGCTAAACACAGTAACGTCGTCGTTGGACGAAATTTAAAAAAAATCATTTCTCGAATACTATTAATTTTTATAATTTTTCCCTTTGGTTTTATACTAATTACGACAAAATCTTTCACATAAGCTTCACTTGAAAATCACTTCCGTGTCCCTTTAAGTGTTAGTCAGAGGAAAAGTGGAGTATTTGATTTTTATTTTTTTTTTTAATTCACGGGGCAGGACCCCTTCCGCCCGCAGGCCGCCGTTTACTATGAAATTACCCTTACCGCAGTGCGAAATTACCCCCACCATTGTACTAAATTCTCGATTTACATGGCTACCATCCCACAGCAGGAAAATGACTCCTACCTCGAGAATAATTTCAAGTATGAGTATTTATCCCCTGGTGTCAGTATGACGACCAGTACGTCGCATAGGATTATTTCCATCTCCGACAGCTCGATTTCTGTTTTTCCCCTTCCAACAGGAGTATTCCATTGAAGGTAGTCTTCGACTTCGTCACTTCCCCTCGTACCGTAACCCGTTCCCTCAAGTGTCTCGTAGAGGTACCGTACCCCTTGATCAATTTCTCAGTTACGGTATCCCTCACCTCTCTCTTGATTACTGTACTATTCCCTCAGGGAGGAGTTCTGTTCGTTGGTGGTCTTTCTGGATTGGACGTTCAGTTGCCGATCAAGATGGTTGCGAAGAACAGATTAGCCATTATGGGAGTCACGAGGTTGGCTGCTCTTTCTATTTCTTTTTGAATTTTAGTCAATTACTGCGTTCCCATTACGAAATTCTTCACTGTTTCGAAATTTAGAGACGTGATCCTTGCCTTTGTAGAGGATCGATTGAACAACTGAAGAATCTGGTGAATTTGATTGCCGGAGGACAGATTGAAGCACCTGACTACAGAGTGTATCCGGTTGATCAAGCGAGCATGGTAAGGAGAAGAGGGGGGGGGGGAGATGGGGATAGGGATAGGGGGGAGGGAAGAAGAGGAAAGGATAGCGATGGAGGAGAAGTGGAGAGATAAAGGGGAATAAGAGAAGGACACTGACTGATGCATAGGGGATAAGGAGGAATGGAAAGTAGATAGGAGAGGCAAGGGACGATGGAAAGAGGAGGGAGGAGAGATGGAAAAGGAAGGAGTCGTTGTAGGTACTCAAGCAACTTTCCATGTCGGAAGTCGAGGGACGAGCTATTCTCGAGGTATAGTAGTATTCTTTATCTCTACGAGTTGACCGAGGAATATTCCGTGATTCCTCCCAATACTTTCCTTTAGGTCTGCGATCCGAATACGGCTCTCACCCCGAAGGAGTCAACAGAGGGTTCTGCATAGACTACGGTGTCCCTCTTACCGTACCTAACCCCTCCTACCGTAATCCCTTCCCTCTCGTATACGGTATTCCATTTTCCGGCCATAACCCTCATTGTATTGCCATGTGAACAGCTCGTATCTTCCTATTCTTCTCCTTTAAGTCTCCTTCGGGATTCCCCCTTAAGTCCTTTTAAGGCCTTCTTTAAATTCGTTTAAGTCGTCTCTTAGTTGGTGCATTTTGAATAGGAATCGTTGTTAGCTGGTTGTATTATGCACGTTTTGATGTACAGATTATTGTCTTCTAACAACATTCGGAGCGTACTGTAGATTACGAATAATAACACGCGTGTAATAAAGTATTTTATAGTTACCTCTTCTGAAGAGAATACAATGAATGTGGGCTGCGTTTGATATACTGCAAGCTAATTGGTTGGCCTTTCATCGAACCGGATTACGGTAACTCGTTTACCGTACTTCTTACAGGGTAGATGTCTCCTTCGGAGGGAAGAGAAGAAAAGAGTGAGATGAAGGGGAACTCTTTCCTGTTTGAGGTACGTTGATTACTCTTTCAACACTAATACAACTACTCGCTATAAATGACCCTCTCTTCGTCCTGTTACCGTATCCTCATCTCAGATCCTCGCAACGTCAAATCGCACGCGTCGCGGTCAACTGACCACTCCCCACTCAGTCATCGATACTCCGGTATTCATGCCTGTTGGAACTCAAGGAACTATTAAGGTAAAGAGAGATTACTGTAGATGGGATCATTCAGGGAGGTGGTTACTGTAGGATGGACTATGCAGTATACACTACGGGATACTGTAGCTTACCGTAAGTCTTACTGTAGGGTATCCTCCCGGAGCAGTTGATCTCGATGGACTGTCGCATTGTGCTGTGTAACACGTATCATCTGGGACATCGACCGGGACACGAAGTGAGAATAAGAGAGACGACTTGGGATGGGATCAGTCTGGAAGAGGAAGAAGAGAAGAGTTGAAGGTAGTCAACAAGGCTGGGGGAATACACACAATGATGAATTGGCCACGGAGCATTCTCACCGATTCGGGGGGATTCCAGGTCAGTCTAATCCCCTTATCACGACCGTTCATTTGAAGGAATCACAGACATTGAAAATGCATTACGCACTGCACACTCAGTCCGCGATAGCTAAAATTTTAATTGTCAAAAAATTGAAGATTTTTGTATTTTCTTCGGTTTGAGAGTGTTCCACCACCTCCAAATATTGCTAGTTTCTAAACAAAAATATATAAATTTTAATGTATATTGAGATATTCATGATTTAAATGCATTTTTAGCGGTGTACGGTAGAGATACCGTAGTTTCAGAGTGTACCATTTTTACATGTAGGTCATGAACGTACCTGTCTTAGGCTATAGTAAAGATGGAGGAGAAAACTTCGTGAAGTCATAGTTAAGATGGTTTCCCTCTCAAAGCTGATGACTCTCAATGAGGAAGGGGTGCGCTTCGAGAGTCCCCACACACAAGAAATCACTAATCTCCCGCCGGAAGAATGCATTCGAGTGCAAGAGGTACTGTAAAAGGAACAGCATTACAGTATGGAGGATACGGTAGACATTTAGAATCTAGGAGCAGATATTATGATGCAATTGGATCACGTCGTTCACACTCTCACCACGGGGAGTATTGTAGAAGAAGCTATGGAGAGGAGCATACGGTATGGAGCACTGTAGGATCTACTGTAGAGAGTGTAGCCCCTTTGTATCTATCGAATTGAGGTGGTTGGATCGATGTGAGGCAGCTCATACTAAAGAAGAACAAACGATATTCCCGATTGTACAAGGAGGACTTGATTTGGAGTTGAGGAAGAGATGTGCTCAGGAAATGGCTAAGAGAGCGAAGGTCACGAATACTTTATTGCGAGAGTAGTGGGGGTACAAATAGATTACTGGCTTTATGCAACTACGTGGATAAAGAGCACTCTCTGGATACGGTAGCGAGGTGTACTGTACAGGTGGGGATCGCGATAGGAGGACTGTCGGGGGGCGAGGACAAGGGATCCTTCTGGAGGGTAGTCGCAGCTGTATGTGACTGGCTCCCTCCCCATCTACCACGATATGTACGCATTTACTTATTCGTCCCATTTCTACTACTATCAACATACTGTATACTGTAATCTACCGTATCCCTTCAGGTTATGGGAGTTGGCTTCGCCGTGGATCTGGTGGTTTGTTCCCTTCTCGGGGCTGATATGTTCGACTGTGTATTCCCCACAAGAACAGCCCGGTTGAGTGTTGGGAAGGAGGAAGGAGACTAGAATCTTGTTGAGATTCGGCACGGCTCTCGTGAGAAAAGGAGGGGAGCTCCACCTGAAACAGGCCAAGTATGCAAGCGACTTCAGGTACGGTAGACGGAATACGGTCGGTCTCGTAATATAGATACTTGTGAAACATAAGTTGGACGGGAAAGTGAGCAATGTTGTTTATAGGCCCATCGAGGAGACGTGTGAATGTCATTCATGTAGGACTTACACAAGGGCATTCATCAATTCCATTATTGGAAAGGTAATAGAGTTAAAGGGTCACTTGCTACAACAAAAGGGTTGACATACAGTCTCAATAATGTTTCTTTGTTCTGAATGAATCGAATCTTCATCTTTTCGCCAATTTTCTTCAGGAAGCTGTGGCATGTCACATTGTATCCGTTCACAATATTCATCACCATCTTCAGCTAATGAGAGATGTGAGGAATCTCATTATTACCTTCTAATAGTACATTTAGGTGAGACAATCGATACAAGATAAGAGGGAAGAACAGTTCCTTCATTCGTTTCTTACTGATTTCTACCAGGTATTTATCAGTTCGCAGTTGTCTATCCTCCTCTTTAACCAGTGATCAATTCTTATCAGGGAGGACCAGTTCCGGGATGGATTCATGATGCAGCTAAGTATATGGGATATACCTTGAATATGGAGAGGGAAGAGGAGGTGAGAGGACGGTTACGATAGAGAAGCGTACTGTAGGTTAAGAGTAGGATGAGTAAGTGGTGGGGAGAATAGATCAATGGTGTTAAGCATACTAAAACGGATACTGTTGAAGAAAGTTTAGAGGAGAGGTACTGTAGGATATATTGTATTATAGGAGAGAAAACACAAGGTTGAAGTGGTTGAGAATATTCGATTGAAAAAGGAGAAGAAGGAAGAGGAACTACAAGTATGATGATTGATACAATTGTTTTATGCTTTATTGTTATACCGTATCTTTTTGGATACTGTACTTGTTGTTTGATAATAAAATACTCTAAAAGATAAAATACTCTAAAAAACGGAAGTAATTGTATGAGATGGAAGGGTAGGCGACGTGTAAAGTGGTATAGCGAAAAGGTTCGAGGGTCTACTCTCACTCTCCATTCCCTACTTATCTCATCTCATTCTCCCGTTCCCTACTTTCATCCTAATAGTAAGCAGTACATGCAAGTCAGTCTAAGCTTGGTTCAACATATCAAACAAAGACAGGTGCCAATGGGCACTTTCCACACTTATCACTTTGTTCACCTCTTATTGTCTCTCCGAATCTGTCTCCATATTCCCTCGCTACTCTCTCCCTCCCCTCTGACCCCCTCCCCCCTCCCCCCTTTACTCTCTCCCTTGCAAGTGGGGAGATTGCCCGATGGTCTGACTCTTTCATACGTGCCTCTTCTTTTCCGTCGTTCAAACTTCTCTCTTATCTCGCATTCCCTTCTGTTCATCGTGTCCTTCCCATTCTCTCATCTTTTCCTACTCCTGTCATTTTCTCGTTTCGAGACCTTTCCTTTCAATTGGCTTTCCCTCCTATCTAACATCTCAAACCTCTCTATTACCCGTTTTCATTTTTTCCGTATTTTTTTAAATTTCAGTATTAGACCTTGAAATGGTGATCCGCGAAGTGAATTTGACCCCCTTCTGGTTAAAGATCGACAACAGGTGGATCTACGTGGACGAAGAGGTAATCCCTTCAATTCCCGTTAAACCCGGCTGGTCTAGGCCGCACAGTTGAGTGTCTCCCCCCGGTCTCCTTGTGAATTAGGATGTGATGCAAGCATTGTGGGAATCTCAATGAATTCATGTGATTTCAACTGCTTTCAATGCCCTGATCCTGCGTTTGACATGTAAAGCATTAATGTGCGAACGATTTCGAAATGGTGGAAACTCGTGACGGCTGGGGCATGAGTTTCCGCCATATTCGTTTTGAAATAACCTATTCAGGTGATGAAGGCGCACCCTGGAGGAAGTGCAATAACGACATACAGAAATAAGGACGTACGCGACTTTCAACATCAAAAATAACATTCCATTAACAGGCAACTACAGTATTCCATACCTTCCACACGGGATCCACTGAAGCCTACCAGTGGTTGGGACGACTAAAGGAGGAATACAAAGAGAAACAGCCTAATATAAAGGATGACGGGGTGAGATGGCTGAATTATACATGTTAGCATAGCATTCAGTTACAGTAAATGTATCTGATAAGTTCTGTGGTGAAATTCGATTTACCTTTGGGTGGCGAGACTGGAACATAAAATGATGTTTTAGGATGAAAGTCTGAAGGAGGATGAAGCTGTTAACATGGGAACATTCGACATTTCACAGGAGAAGGCAGATCAAATAGCAAAGGTCCCTTGATCCTTGATGACATGCCAATCAGCTGTGGGGATAGTGTGTGCTACTGTGGCCAATGCTAAAGAAAACAAAGTTGAAAGATTGTGGATATTTTGCAAGGCTGCTTCAGAACTTTGACAAGCTTCGATTTCGCGTGCGAAGAGAAGGAATGTTCGATGCTCACTTTCTCTTTTACTTCAGAAAGGTAAGGCCTTATCAATATGTTCCCGTTATTGCTTCTGATAACGTCCACAATTTCCATGCACTTTAAACTCTGTATTTTTCTATGCCCATCTGAGGATGCAGATTGAATTTTCATATGGTCTTTTTGGAAGAGTGCAACCAGTTGCGCAATAATGTATACATTCAGGTGTCGGAGTCAATTGCAATGATCGCCTTATCGTTTTATCTCCAATTGTGGCATCAACAATACATTCTAGCTGCCCTAATTCAGGGACTTGCATGGCAACAATTAGGGTACGGTAGAGAGAGATAAATAAAGAAGGTGGTGTATTGTGACAGATGGCTCATTCACGAGTTCTGCCATCAGCAAGTCTTCAAGAACCATTTCTACAACGATCTCGCAAGGTTGAATACTCATAATCTGAATCTCTATTGGCAAATCTTTTCAGTTATTTCGTCGGTGACTTCCTCATGGGATTCTCCTCAGCGGGTTGGAAGGAACAACACAATGTCCACCACGCGGCAACCAATGTTGTCGGAAGGTTAATGGTTCCCACAATGAAAGTACCGTAATCTCAGAGACGGCGATCTCGATCTGCTTCCTCTGTGGGCTACTGTAGTTTCCGATTTGAAGGTAAGTTTGGTAGATGAAGAGTGGAGAAGGATAATTTAGTTGGTGGACAATTGGTTCCTCCAATTGCTTCCCTATCAACACATCTACTGGTCATTCATGTTACCTCTTCTACGATTGTCATGGTTATCTCAGTGAGTTCATAACTTACAAGTCTCATACTGGTTCAGTCTACGGTTAGATTCTAGAAGGATTTATTATGTTCAGGTCTGTTTCCTTCGTAGTTGCGATGCCTGCTTCGTATTACGAGGTGTACAGGAAGAAGGCAGTCTACGAACAGGTTGGAATGCATAAACAGAGTGACTACAGTACTCTCCTTCCATTCAGCCAGTTCTCTTCCTCCATTGGATGTGGGTCTTCTACCAACTGTACCTCCTTCCTGACTATGCCACTCGACTCTCCTTCTTCCTCGTCTCCAATCTATTCGCAGGTTCGCCCTCCCACCTCAACTCAGATGCAATGCTTCTCATTAAGGTTTCCTACTCGCCCACGTAGTGACATACAACCATTATTCAACTGTGAAGTTCCCTTGTCCGTCCTTCTCATTCCATTCCTTGTCAGACACTTCCTTCCAGATAATGCTCGGATAATGTCTAACTATCCGTGTCTTCAAATCTACACAACTCGTAATATGAGGCCGGGCATCTTCATTGACTGGTTGTGGGGAGGACTGAACTACCAGGTATCTACAAGGTTAGACGGGATACGGTAGGGAAGATGTATTATTACAGGTTGAGCATCATCTATTCCCTACAATGCCGAGACATAATCTATCGAAGGTAATTGGCATCGACTTTTTTCATACTCTATTTTTTATTATAGGTGATGCCACTCGTCAAGGAATTCTGTGCTGAGAACGATATCCCATACCTCGTAAGCATACCCTCCTCTCTTTCCTTCGCAGCTACAGAGTATACAGAAATGAGAGACAAACGGCATATGAATTTTAAAGACGCATTCGGTTAGAATTAGGGATGATAGGGTGGGAAGGGCATTTCGCCGTAGCGATTCACCGTACTTTTCTCTTCTTCAGGTCGATGACTACTTCACAGGATGGCGTCTCGGAGTTGAACAATTCCGAAATGTCGCAAGGGTTGCAGAGAAGATGAAGGCAGCCCTCTTCTGATCGCACCTTTATTGGTCGTACCGGTGTAATGTCATTACTGCAGTCTTTGTTGACTTGATGGAGGATACTGTAGTGGGGATGGGGACTGTGTTCTGTGGAACAGATAAAGGATCTTATGAACAGAAAGTGCGATTCTCGTCATCAGTCTTTTATGGGAACAGGACTGCTGTTATTGTAACATACGAAAAAATCGGTGATCTTTTCGGTGACAAGGCAAAATCGGTGACAAGGCACGGATGAGCGAAGTGGACGGGAAGTCGATACATCAAATTATTATCGAGTATCTTGAGACAGGAATCTAACGCAGAAATAACAAGGAATGGCAAATCTGTCATCTATCTTACGGTAACCGCTACTTGCCCCGGTTGCAATGCGCAGAAGCTATAGCTACAGCATTGAAGGATGTTGTTCGATTATCGAGTGATTTGATGGTTTGGACAAGAGAGAAGATCGATATGAGATGGGAATTGCGATAGGATGGCAGAGAGGAGAGAGTGGTGAAGATTGAGAGTGTCCTTGGAGGAAGAGGAGCACAAGAGCAAGTGGGTCAGAGACTTGCGAGGGGAGAGAGTAGGGAGGGGGAGGAGAGGGGGAGCGGAGGATGGGAGGAAGGGAGGGGGAGACTAGGGGAGGAGTCACAAGAGAATACAACACTCACTGTCTATGAGTATAGACAAGCATGCATCTTGTTCGACCCTTAGAAGAACCCGAACTGCGACTGATGGTACCGAGGGAAGTGGTGAGTGGATGGGGGAGGGATAGGGGAAGGAGGGCATTGAGAGTAGCGAGACCGACGATGAGTATACGGGAGAGGAACGGAGGAAGTACAAGGCATACACGGTGATGCAACGGAGTGGACTGCAGCACACTGAGTGAGTCCTCCCCCGCACTCTGCTCACTCCCTCCCTTGAGATATGCCAGCATCATGGTCCATCTGTGCAAGGCCCAACTAGTTCTGTCCATGGCCTTCCTCGTACACGGATTATCCTGTCCAGGCAGACTCCATCAACTCATTCCTATTTCATCTTCTCTTTCCAGGATTCCCGGAAGAAGTTGAGTACCAGTCTACGTGTCACATGAATGCAGTCTCGGCCATAGTCGGTCTAGCCACAGCTTTGATTGGAATGGGAGCAGTTCATAGGTAAGCCTTCCTCCTCGACAACCATTACTTCAATGTAACAACTCGCTTAACCAATTGCGCCCATAGGAACGTGCTCATGTGTATTTGTGTAGTGTCCAAGCAGGTATCGATGGAGAACAATGCTCGTCATGTGGCTTATCTTGTGTATCATCTCATCGGTAGGAGACCTTCTCGCAGTCATTACAACAGGAATATGGCTCGATCATCTGAGGTAAACTTCTGTTCACTCTCATATCACATAGTACTCTTGAGCAAGATGAAGGAACGTACAGGAGTCATCAATGGATTGAGTGGAATCATGCTTCTTTGTTCAGTCGCAGTGGGTGGGTATCATACACTATCCCTCTTTAATATTACCCATTGAGGTGTCTGCTTCATCCTCACCGCTGTTATGATCTGCCATTACTGGAGTTCCACCTCTCCGATGTATCAGCCGATTGGCAAGGTTTCGGTAGGTCCCCTGGCTTCATTATCCCCTTTGACTACGGTATAAACGAGGTGTATTATATTAAATTCTTGTAATTTTGATACGTTCCAGCCAAATCTGTAACCATTATTTTGCGATCATGCTATACGTACCCCAAATGGGCTGGCACTCAGCATCACTTGAAGACTTCGTACAATCAAGTCCCCTTTTGAAGAAGCGATCGCGTACCCTCCGAAGGAGACTGAGTCGTGTGAGCAGTGGTGCTGATAAGGGTCGAAGCAGGACTTCGTCCAAGTCTATTCACATCGTCTAGTTATACAGTCCACAAGACATCTCTCCCCAATACGTGTCCCTCTTGTATACGGGCATAAAACATTATAATCTACTTCATCAAAGAGGCACCAAATCTCCGTCGAACAGAGGAAGAATGAGGAGTGATAATATGATTCTCTCGAATAAGCCATTTTGCAATCTCGACAATGTTTTTGACATCATCAATACCCGAGTGATGTCTACCCTTAACATAGATACTGTTAACTATAGCCCTATCCCGAAAATACCTTTAATGTAGTTCCGATGTGATTGAGAATATCTGTCATACTTTTCGGAAATGTTCCAGTCAGTTCACAGAATGATTTCTTGACATTCACGTACTCCGAGAAGTATCTGAATTACAATTTGACGAAGGATTATATGCACTACCGTAACCCGCAATGCATAAACTGACATTATTATGTACTACCGTAACCCGCAATGCATAAACTGACATTATTATGTACTATCGTAACCCGCAATGCATAAACTGGCCCTTACACATAGATGGGCACGGTTGCAGGTAACGTGGTTGGGTGACTTACTGCAAAAAAATTCCTGCATTGGTTAGCTCACTGCAAAATAATATCTTAGCAAAATTGTGCGATATCTGTGTATGGGAGAACCACTGCAGTCAGTTACCGGCAGACCCTGCCCACGTATGCCCTTACAGTTTATTTGTGGAAGCTTATTTCTTTCATTATAGTTTGGATAGGACTAATGTTGCGATGAAAATTAGAATAACTAAAGTGAGGTCTGGTCATTTAGTCGTTCATTTTTTTAAACCGGACTGCGAACACCTACAGTAATGCTTTGTGATTTTGATAACCCCAACCTAAAATGATTTGTGGATACTATGGTTGTCGGCTCTTAGTGCACTCTCAGTAACAGGGTAGATTTTGAAATGATTTACTAAAACACGTATCTTTAAACCCTGAACTACAGTAACCCACGTGGGTTCAATGCCATAAAGTAAGAAGAACTTACCGTGGAAGATGAAGCTGCTTATAAGCAGATTCCGAAGGAAGCATCACTTTCAAATCCCAATCACCACACGAAACGAAGACAAACTTGGCGTCAGTGAGACGTTCCCTTGCTATCCATTCGTCGAAACTCCTCAAAACTTCAGGAAGTGGGTCTGCATTATCTACCATTTCCTGAAATGCAACTTCAGATGATTTCACCACCTGATCCAAAGCAAACCTGTATGATACCCGTGAGATGCGTACAGAACGGAGAAAGCGAGGGATTAACCGTTGGTCTTACATATTTGTGAAATATGGAATCCACTTCTAGCGTGTTCGCATTGAGTTTAGCCACAGGAAACTCAATGATTTCCTAAATGGTCGCATGAAATGATCAAAATAGGAAAGCGGAACCTGACAAGGAAGAATTTTAGCGTTTTGTAGGCATGTAGCTTCAAAGTCAACCACGAGGAAGAAGTCGTAGATTTGCTTAGCCACTCGCCGATTCGATGTGATGCGTGTACTCATAGTTTGCTCACTCCATTTCTGCAAAGCGACGATTAGATTGTTGAACAATGAAGATGAAATAAACGATAAGCTGGCAAAAACTCCGTTCCAAAGTTCTGAAGTAACATAAAATCCGGATCTGGCATTTAGACAACTTTAGAAGTTCCTTTAATTGCCGGATGCGGATACTTGTCACGCGTGTTCTAACGCGTTATACGTTACAGTTTTATGTTTTATTTATGATTTATCCCCCTTTTTTATTAACAAACTGTGTTGTGTTCAGATGGAAGATCTGGTAAACAAAGTGAAGTCTACAGCTCTGAATGTCGGGGAGTTTTTCACTCCAGTGCTAACGGAAAGTAAATTCCGTGAAACAGGCGTGCTCACTCCTGCAGGTGAACCAATTTTTAGTCACTCAACAAGTATTACATTTTCAGAGTTTGTAATCGCTGGTGATCATCTCGTCCATCACTGCCCTACTTGGTCATGGGCCAAGGCTGATGTTAAGCAGTTCGTCACCTTTCATTTTTGTGCATCGGATAAAAGAGATTTAGAACGAGTAAGAAAAAACTTGAAATGCTACTATTTAATTTCAGCATCCGAGACTACCTCCCCGCAGATAAGCAATTTCTCATCACACGAAACGTTCCATGCCAGAAAAGATGTCGACAAATGGAATACGATCCGTCACAGGTCAGTCAAAAGCATCATACTTGGGCAACCTTCCCGATTACGTTTCGAGAAACAGGCCTAATGATGTATGAAATCATATAGAAACGTGTCTACTAATTCAACTCGGTTAACATTGTTAGTCTACCAAAGTAACATCCAGAAATATTAGGGCCTACCACCTGACGGTCAGGTCCATGAACATGTATGAAAATCATACTCTCATATGCGGGTTTTTGAGAAATCAGATCATAGTAACCTGCTAATTAGTCACTGTGCAGTCACTGATCGGTTAACGATTACTAATTTAAATGATAATTGAAAGAAAAAATGGGAATTTCTGTGAGATTATATATATTTTGTCAGGAAAAGATCTTGTCGAGCAACGAGCTTGGAGCTGAAGAAGGATTTGGAGGAGATGAAGATAGTGGATGGGTAAGTGATCGTCTTACGTTTCATCCGGAGAAAATATATAAGCTTTGTATTGGCGCAGGGGATAAATACTCGTATTTGAAATTTATTTTGCGGTTGGGGTATTTTCCTAGCGGCGATAGGTTGGTCATGTAAATCGAAAACTTAGAACAGCGGTGGGGACAATTTTGCAGTGTGGAATGAGTCGTTTCATAGTAAACGACGGTTTGCGTGCGGGAGGGGTGTACACCGAAAAATTAATCAAATACTGTATTTTTCCCCTGTATTGACAATCAGTCAGAGAACGAACGTAATTGTAACAGGCTAAATTCAATATGATCAGGTATTTAGATGATTCACACATTCACACATGTATTAATATTGTTATTGAACTGGATCTTCTGTAATATGCTTGCAGCAGCTTTCACATTATCCGCTTGGTTAACAATCTTTAGAATAGCTGACATTGTAATGAATGTGTGATAGTGCAATAATATCAGGTCGATACGCATCACTTCGCAACGGCTGCTCCTGTGAAAGTCTTAGACGAGACGTTCGATTTGGAGAATAACGCGAATGACGAAGATGATGATCAGGTGAGATTAGCTCATCTTCTTCATTTATTTTTTGGCGACAATATTGTTTTTACCCTCTTTCCCGAAATGCAATATCTTCTGCTGTTCTTCAATATGTTAATCAATGGGGGGGGGATTTTATGCCGATTTTGAACTAAACAAAGCGTAATATTTTGAATATGGGGAAAACTTTTTTAATTTTTTTTTATTTTCCAATAAGGCTTTGAACCTTTAGGATTTGGGAGAATGGTGGAAAACAAATATAAAATATGAATTGTTGTGATTTGGTTGCCGTGATGTTCACTGGTTGCCTGTCTTATGTTTTAATCTCTGTCTAATCTTCACATTTCCCTGTGTGCACTCGTTGTTCTCTGCACGATTTTTGTTGTCTTTTCTGTATTGTTGGATTCATTCTTCTGAATATTACAGGAAGAGGCTATCGATTTGGATGAACTAGCCCAATCTGGTGCACTCGAGGATGATGACCCGGGACGGTTTGTGGTGCAGAATTCGACGAACACACTCTTGTTTGAGGTTAGTTATGCTTATCTTACTGTCATCTCAATAGTATATTTTAGGTGGAAAAGCCACGAACTTATGATCTGCATATCACGTATGATAAGTTCTACCAGGTACCAATCACCAATCGCTCATTATCACAAAATATTTGTTTTGAGGTGCCCCGTTTGTGGCTGACGGGATACGACGAGAACAGAAGTCCCTTATCGGTCGAGAAGATGAACGATGACTTTTCTGCTGATCACGCGAACAAGACTATCACAATGGAAAGCCATCCACATCTCGATGTTCCTCCTATGGCCTCAGTTCATCCTTGTAAGCACGCTGAAACCATGAAGAGGCTGATGGATCAACTTGCTGACAATGGAAAGGAACTTACGGTTGAGCAGTATCTACTCGTCTTTCTCAAATTTGTTCAGGTGATTATTTTTTTCTATACTACTGCAGGTAGCATTTTGCAGGCCATCATTCCAACAATCGAATATGACTATACAAGAAGCATTCAACTGTAATGTGTCATATCTTCATGTGATATTCAGTTGAACAATTGAATGTGATACATTGTTCTAGACTGCTTTCATAAGCTGTGTAATTTGAACTTTTATCGTGAAATTTCTGGAGCTTTCACATAAGGATTTACTCACTGATCTATGGCCCTTTCACCTGCAAGTTTACTTGATTTTCTCTATATCCTTGACGGTCAATGTGAATGCATATAAAGCTGGAAGGAAGAGGAGTTTAATGGATGCAGGAAATCCCGTAATGGGAGAGGGGAGTGAGGATGAGAGATCTTAGTGCGACACTAGCATGAAAGGGAGCACGCACCCACCTTTCTCTCGGTCAATCTTCTCAGTAAGTCTTTCATTCCCGTTCTCTTTCTCGTAATTTCCATCAGATTGTCTTACTCTCCTCTATCTTCGTTTTTTCCGCACTTTTCACTTGGCAGTCTAAGCGATCTCCCAGTGCTGCTGAGTTTTCTAGCTTAAGTAAGTTGTCGCTAGAATCTTTTCTACCGTTTAACTTGAGGATTCCAACGAGATATCAAGTGCGGCTGGCCTCGTTTCTCCCAATGGGATTACTCGGAAAGGAGTGGGTCGTACAACAGGTTTAGATTATGATTGAATAGTGCGTATTATTTTACCAGTGTCGAATGTCCAAATATTCAACCGCGACTTGCGTCTATAGATGCATCTGGAATGTTGACGGTTTCTATACCGTTCTCACCTGCTAAGGATTACTCCGGAGTTAAGTTCTTTTTATTTACAGTTGCAGTGTGACAGTCCCGTTCAGTTGCTCGTTCTCTAATCTTTACGATGACGGTTTTGGTGGATTTCGACTCGATAGATCAATACCAGTTAGTCTATTTACCAATATACTAGAGCTTTCAGAATTTTCATTGCTGGTTAACCTTTCTAAGCGTTCTAAGCCTTTTTCAACATGTTTTCATTAGTCTGTCTATTACGTATGATAGGGTAAGGTGAGAACTGGATGACTCTCATTGTTCCGCGTTGTCTCTCCTGCTCAGTTTAATCCGGATTGACTTTCTCTCGACTCTCTGAGGTCTTTGTGAAGGAATGAAGTGAGCGCGTGAAACCTGTGGCAGCGAATCGTGTTTTGAACAAGTTTAATGTTAGATCAAGTATCACCTTTGACACGTATTATGGTATAATTTAAGCTGGAGTTGAACAGTCATCGGAAAGTGAAAGAAGCTCGATTCATAGTTAGATGCGTTCAAGATGATATTCTTATCTATGAAGAAGCGTTCACAAACTTTCAATCTGATTTCGAGGTATTCCGGTGTCAATTAAAATTGTATTTTTTTTCGTTTAGAACTCTCAAGCAAAATTGAAGATTGAAGATAAAGCAGAAGAGGAAGACAAAGCTTTTTCTATTTCTATGCTTCTCATTGATGATATTTCCTTGAGTAGCTTTTCTCGATTCCTTCCCACTACTATGTTATTTATGTCTCAAAATGACTTCTTCATGCCGAATCGATACTCGCAGGTTATATTGATTTTTAACAATTTTGGATGCCTCATTTCAGTTCTATTCGGACTCGGATAACAATCTACGAGAAATACTACGAGGCGAAGAAGGAGAAAGCCTTCTTGATTTGATGAAAAGTGGGTTATTTGAATGAACAGTGGGTACACATTGCACTTTTTATAGATAGGGGATGTACAACGTTTCTCAATGAGGAGCTACAAAGTTTGGACGAAGATCCGGCGTTTGGGGATGAACAACCAGATGTCTCAACCAGGACTTACCATCTTTTCAATTTGCGACGTCAACAAAACGAGCACTGTCTCTCGAATGGAAAGGTGCCTGAATAATTAGATTTTTTTAGACTAAAATGTAATTGTTTAGACCAAAATCGCATCAGTGCTTAGCGCATTGGTCGATTTTTCTGTTGCCTATGCCAATATGTGTCATTTCTCCTTCTCTCGCCTCCATCTACCCACGGACATATCAGTTTTTGGATATTCGGACTCTATTTTTAGGTTAGTTCTTTCTCTAGTACACAGAGCGAAATATCCCCATGGCGCGACCTCGGGGAATATATTCCCAAGAATTTAGTAGGCTGGCAGGATAAATAATCCCCAGGGCATAGATGGGTTGCCGGTACAGTGGTTGGGTAGCATACTGCACAACTTTTTCTAATTAGCTCACTGCAAAATGATGCAGTAGCTAAACAGCGCAATCTCTGTGTATGGGAGGACCACTGCAGTAAGCTGCCGGCAGACCTTGCCCATGTATGCCCCAGGGTCACGCCGTGGGGAAATATTCCCCAGCCGGCTAAGGAAATTTCTCTGACAATGAGTGTATGTATCTGGTCTTTCCGCAGAGATTACTTATCGCGCTTCATTTCATCACGAGCATCCAATTCGACTATGCTCTTTATCTTATCGTCTTCGGGTAGAAGGGGACGAGGGCTACCTGGAATGGTCGAAGCAAAAACACCGTTGCTTGCAGCTTGGTTCCCATCATCATTTAGGTATTGATTGGGACATCGTTGTAGTATGATACATTACATTTCAGATCGTCCCGGAACACTCACTACTCCACGTTTGCTTTTAATATGGATAAGTCAGTAGACATAAATGTAAAGCTATTTACTGTTTAAGATTGATCACAACAAAAGATCTACGTGCAACTCTGAAGCAGATAACTTGGGATACGTGGGATGCCCCTGTTGCAAAAGAAGCAGATGAGGAGCAGTCTCCAGTAAGGGGTTTCAAATAGCGCAGATTAATCACGCTTAATATTAGGTTGTTTCGCTTTTTTCGGAATACCTTCCTGTGCAACGGGATTGTGAAATAGTAAATGCTTCAACTGAAAACTGCTTATGTCTTGGCTCTGATACATCCAGGAATATTACAGTGAATAGGTATGTCCTCCTGTCGGCATTTGAGAGGCAGAGTTTTAGAGATAATAGTTTATATACTCGCGTATTTCAACTTATTTCATCTCGAGCTATGCAAGAAGATTGCGTAGATTCGATGGTTGTTGATCCCGATCATTATTACGTCAACTCATCGCAATTAATAGGCCAGGAATACGGGAGTGAAGGGTAAACAGATTAAGCTTCTTACGCTACAGTCATGATATATTCAGAGAGGATTTTGAGTGGCTGACTATTCGATTTTATGTCGAAACTATTCTCGGATCAAAGGGCATTAAGGAGTATAGGACTCCAATGCTAGCAACAGTAATGTTCTGAAATAATCGACTTCAATGATACTGTTTGAACTCCAATTAATTTTCATTAATCAGTAAATTCATTATTTCAGGTACGACATTATATACCTTCTGATCGGTTGGAGTATGTAGAAGCAGTTATTGTGTTGTCATATACCTGCTTCGCTGTACATCTCGAAAGGATGTGTTCTGTTTGCTATTCTCTCCCTATTTCCTTACTTTCGTACACTGGTCCTACCAAAGGGTTTTTGTTCGATTACTCATTACAGCAATTGTAGGTCATGTAATATTTACGGGTATTGTGCATTACATATTGAATAAGCAAAGCTTTTACTACGTAAGATAAACATGTTGAAGCGGGATGTACTCGCAGTATGAAAAGCGTAATCAAATGGATAAAGTTGTGAATGCTTTTCAAGAATAGTGGAATTATGGTGTGTGAGACAAGTAGTCGGCGAAGCTCGGGAAAGTAGGACTAGAGATACTGACTGGAAGAAATGAGATTAGAAAGAACAATACTCTGTTGAAAGATCTGCTATAAATACTACAACAGCTTGAAAGCCAAGCAAACATGAATATCATAATTCACCGAACAATGTTACTACCGAGTTAGTATTGAACAAAGAAAGATTAAACATGCCTCCAATGCTTATCCTTCGTTTGCCTTAGGTAGAATAAATATGAAACAAAAATGTGAAAATGATTATGGGAATGAAAAACAAGCCTAATAATGAAAAACAAGAAATAGACTCGGCCGATAAATTCTGTAATCAGGCTTCTTTCTCAAACTAAATGATTCGTCAGTGGGCCATAATTTGTATAAATTGAATGAAAATTTGATTTTTTATACTCTTTAGCTAATATTTATGTTCTATTGGAAACAATCAGCTAATTTCTGACGAACCATCCTTTCTTATTCTATATTCTGCAGCTGAAGTTCTGCGTTTTTTTAGATCAATGCACAAGAAAAAGTATACATTATAAAAAGTGTAGATTATAATAAGCGTGAATGTTCCTCCTCATTGCTGGGACTTTGAATATGTTGTTCGGGTTACATTTCCTTGATCGTCTGTCGATTCTTTCACGTGCATCTAAAATTTCAAAAAGCTTACTTTCAGTGGTGTATTTGACTCACTTGCTCTAGCTCTTTTATCTGTTCTTCTGTTTCAGTTCCTGTGAATTGTACATGGCTGAGTACGGGATCGGTGACTTTCGTCTTCACTTGTCGAGAGAGCGTTTCAACTGATCCATCAGGAGAAACCTTAATGTGGTTTATTTTTTAAGGATATTTTTCAGCTGTAATAAGCTAATTGTGCAACTGTAGTAAAGCCTACCTTGCGGGTTTCGAAAGTTGTCAGAGTTATTGGGTAGCCTCCTTCTCCCGTCAGCGAGTCCGTATCGTCATCCTGAGTTTACGTTTTTTTAGTCTTTTACTGAGAAATTGAAGTGTTTTTCTGTTTCTTACCTGGTATGTGTCCCCGGAGAACATTCCTTGAGTATCTTGAGAAGTGAGCATCTCCTGGCTCTCTACTCCCTCGAGCAGTGAATCCTTATCAATGGTTACGTTCTCCAGTGAATCTCTCAGTTCATGTGCTTCGGAATGAATAGGCAGCGACGACTCTTCAATTGAAGTCTCCATTACTCTCGGCACTGCTTCAAGAGAATCGACTGATTGCTCCATTAGAAGAGCTGCTGCGACGTCCGCATCGGTGATTCTGTCGTACTGAAAATGACAATCAGCGTATTTCATCAAGAAACGGTCACTTACGTCTCCGTCGATGGAATCGGGAGAGGGTGCATGGGGCGTATCACCGTGATGTTCGACTTCGCGTACTGCTCGGGATTGTACCTATAACCATGATGTCTATCTATCTGCTGCAAAATGAATTCGGACCTCGGAAGTAGAATGAGCGTCGTCGTCGTCATCCCCACGTGTGCTCATCTCTTCGCACTCACTCTCTTCTCGTATGTCAGAGAGGATCATGAGATCAGCTTCTTGAGGTGACATCTTCTTCACTTCTTCCTCGAGTCTTAATAAACGTTATAGTCATCTATTTGTTTTGGCTTTATATTTTATTACAAGAAAGATAGTTGCCATTTGATTAGGACACATTTTAAAACCAACCGTTCGAATTCGGCAAGAGAGTCGTGCGATCCTTCCACGCTTCGACGTTGTCCAAATAGCTCGAGTTCTGATCCAGAAAGACTTCCTTCTGCTGCGATCTTCGCTTCCAGCCGTTCGAACTCTTGCAGACTCGTGAGTGATACGTTGTCGGATGATACGTGCTTGTACTTTCCAAGAGTTGCAAGAGTCTCGCATCCGTTGGAAGACCCGCTTCCTCCCAGTGAATCGTCTTCTCTCTCCTCTTCAACTGTTTCCAGCTCAACAGCTTCTACTATCTCTGCATCAGTGTCTTCGACGGGTAATTCGACTTCAATTTTCTTGTCCGGTTCCTCTTCTCCATCTTCTTTGCTTTCTCTGTGTTCAGTGGGATTCTCCTCTTCCGGCGATGTTCGTTCTTCACTTCCTCGGACTGACGAGCTACTTTTTCGGGAAGTAGAGTACCGTTTTCCACTTGTACTAGACACTCGATCAAGAGAGTCTGTAGATCCCTTTCCTCCCTCTTCAGCTTCTCGTTTCGGCTCTTCAGAATGAATTACAGTGTCAGCAAGACTGTCTGATGATAAATCAGAGACTTGTCTGCTGTATTGCTGCATTTCAATCACAGTCCGATCGTCTTGAGATAGGCAAGTTGACTCCGTCATCGATCTTTCTTCTTCGAATTCCGGCTTCTCAACTATTTCGAATCCTGCTTCTTCGACAGTAACGGGTATGTTTGTCTGTAGAAGAGAAACGTGTGACGATTCACGAGAGAGTGGGGGCTCCTCTTGAAGAAGTCGTTGTCCTGGGCGAGGAGGAACGGGAGAAATCGGTCGGCCGGGATCAGATGACGGGGCAGAGAGAAGTTGTCCAGGTGGAGGGGAGAAGGAATCTTCTTCCGCCTCCTCTGTGATCGTCATTGGAAGAACAACGTCGGGTGTTGATCGAACAGAGTCGCTTATTTGGAAGGAGTGGGGAAGGCTTGTCTCTTGCTCGTCGTCCCACTGTACCATAGCATGTCTATCAGAAGCTACAGGCGAGAGTGCTCCGATGGGTGTGTTGCCTCCTTGAGGAGTGATACTTTCGTTCTGTGATAGTGTTTCGAATTCCGATTGGCGAGAGTTCATTCCAGACGGAGCGCTTGCGTACTCCGATTCTTGGGATGTCCAGCCTTGTGCGGATTCGAAAGTATCCTCTTGTGACGTGACGCAAGTGTCGTAGTTGTCAGATTGATGAGATTGGGCCGAATGGTAGATATTGGTAGAGACGGAAGCTGCTTCTTCATCTGCCCCGAGTACTTCTTCAACAATCTCAGCTGCTAGGCGGTCTATCTGCCTATCCTCTCCAAAGTCTTCTTCTCCACTTTCTTCCTCAACGACGTCTAAGCCCTCATCCTTCAAGATGGGAATATCAGGCCGTCGTTCTTTTTCAAGGATGTCCAGTTTTTCTTGTAGATCTGATGAGTAGTCCTGTTCATGTTCCAAGATAACATCCTGGCAGGATTCCTGATGAGTAAGTCGACGGGAAGCTGCGGGACTTGAAATTGTTGCGCTGGCCTCTGACAGCACTGAATGAGCCAGGTTCTCTGAGAAGTCGTCGATTTCCTTGTTCACGATCCTATCATCAGCAATTAGCGTATGCTCATCTTGTATGGATGAGGCAGATTGCTGAGGAGGGATAGTTTCGCAAACATCCTTTGCGTGTTCACATTCTTCTTCTTGGCTCGTATCGCGCAGTTCCTGTTCTCCACTTTTTTCAGACTGTCTTCTATCGTCGTATCCAGTTTGGGGTACGTGCTCCTCTTCTCCTTGGAGAGATTTTTGGTGCAGGGAGGAGAGCCTTCGTTCCTCATGGGCTTGGTATTCATGGGATTCGATGACGTGCTCCGGCTCTTCTCCAGACGGTTTTCTATCGTCGTATCCAGTTTGAGGTACATGCTCCTCTTCTCCTTGGAGAGATTCGTGGTGCGGCGAGGAGAATATTCGTTCCGGATGGGCTTCATGGGATTCGATGACGTGCTCCGGCTCTTCTCCAGACGGTCTTCTATCGTCGTATCCAGTTTGGGGTACGTGCTCCTCTTCTCCTTGGAGAGATTCTTGGTGCGGGGAGGAGAGCCTTCGTTCCTCATGGGCTTGATATTCATGGGATTCGATGACGTGCTCCGGCTCTTCTCCAGACGGTCTTCTATCGTCGATTCCAGTATGAGGTACGTGCTCCTCTTCTACTTGGAGAGATTCTTGGTGCGGGGAGGAGAATCTTCGCTCCTCATGGGCTTCATGGGATGCGATCTCTTGCTCCTTTTGGGTTTCGTCGTGGTGACCTTCTCCGAGATACGGTTCCTCGATCTGCTTGTATCCCTCTCCTTCTTCCTTTTCCTTGAACGCATCATAAGCTGCCGAAGCTCCTGCGGCTACTAATGCAGCAGGTGCAAGCACGACTCCTCCAGCAATCATTCCTGCCTTCTTTGCGAATCCAGCAAGCTTATCTCCAACTGATGATTCGCCTTCCCCCGTTTCAGCTTCATAGTGTGGCTCGTCGGTGCTTC
>LS819010.1:0-17181 GCA_900490955.1 Micoletzkya japonica
ACAGTACATGGATTGGAATTTGAATTCGCGCCCTTCCCTGAAGATAAAGGTCACTTTGCATATATCTTCTCGGCAGATTTGCTTGCCCGAGACCAAAGATCATGATGGGGGAAGTGTACTCAGATATGTTATCTCATGTGCTCTATTGAATGGTCGTGAGAACACTGGGGGGTAGATATTGCCTGGAGTGGCCCTTTAAAGGATCTCCCGCATCACACACCTATGTCCTCATCAAAGAGAGCATAAGTTTCATACAGGCGCAGTTTCCCTTTAGTGTTGGCGTCAGTTTAAAGGGTCCCGCTGATGATCTCATTTTTTTCAAGAGACAACCAATTAAAAGAGACTCTCCATAATGGTACTTTCATTGTCGGTTACCTTCCCTCTTTTGCGGTGGTCAAGATGGCTTAGGCCATTTCCCGAGCGGTTGATTGATTTGAGAGACAAGAGAGGCATGAAGAGGCGCAGACAGCGAGAGAAATCTTTGCACAGCTTTTTCTCAACTACGTCGAAGTTTCAAGTAAAAAGGAAAAACTGTGAGATTCAGGACACTGAGAGCTTGTGTTCCGAGGAAAAATAGTTGATATAAACATCATTCTTTTCCTCTCTCCAATCAATCCACTATCGAAAAGACTAATGGCAATCCTTCGAGTTTTCCGAAACACCGAGGAAAAGATCGGGCAAAACACCGAGAATAATTCAATTATGTAAGGGATGAGAGGAGAGGATGATGGTTGGGATTGAAAATCAAGCCTGTTAATTGAATTTAGAGACCGAGAAGCAGCTATAGTAGGAAAGAATGAAGAGATACAGACGATATATAATAAAATCAGGGTTGGTTATCTCGTTCTGGATGAGGTGGAAGGGGGAAAAATCGAATGATTCGAGAGAGCGACCGCAATCAATTAATTCTTTGCCACGAATGATGAGAGTGACTCTCAATCTCATATTGCAATTTAGTGGATTGAAGGTGGTTTGAGGGAAAATCCGAATGATTCAATTTTATTTACCGGAACACTACTGAGAGCTATCCAATGATGTCGAAAAAGTATTAGATTGGCAAGAAAGTTCTTGGGCAGTAATAACAGCTGTTTTAATATCTTTTAATTTTTTTGCTTTAATTGCATATCTTCAACGGGAAATAATTTCAATTTTCAATGTTTCCACCTATGCTATCGCCAACCTATCCCCTTCTTTTGGGCATCTTGGTGATACGTTCCTTCAAGAAGGAAAGGAATTGTGACTCTCAGAACTGATTTGTCTGTGATTTTCGGGTACCTATTTCAAGGAAGCTTTTCTCGGCTGTAGACGAAGTAAGGTCTAGCAAAAAATGGTAGTGAAAGAGGATAATGTCAGCTAAATAAGGTGAGTGGGTCTCGGTTTCCCAACTCAGTTCGCTTAGCTTAGAGCAAGGCCGCATCGGCAGTACGAGGTCGTACAATGCCAGGGGAAGGGGGGTTTTGCCTTTCTGAGCCTGTTTTCCATGATTAAATACGCAAGTTGTCTAAGTTACCGTACATATACGGATAGAGTGACTATTTATCCTTTTGGTAGTAGTCTATTGAAATCGATTTCTTTGCTGGTTCAGAAGCGAAACAATGAAATGCTCATGTAACGTAGGTACATCCGATTTCGGTTGCACTAGCAGCTCCTCTCCTTTAGCTATCCAGATCATTCTATGTGTGACGTTATTGTAAGGTCTCCAACTATCATTTCTAAACATTAGTTCCTCCAGAAACTTCGTTTGGTGGAAGCGGGAGAGATGAGACTGACCACTGGTCACACGGGTCTCCCTCTGGGTAGCCCTTAGGGCAAGGGGTATCCATCCGGCGAGTACTCTTCTGTAACGAAATAACTAGAGGCCATCCTGCATAGTGGAATAATTAACCCAAATACTACTCCACAGTTCCCGATTGGTTGCATCTGGATACTCCTTGCAAATAAAGAGCAAGGTCAGGTCATCCGTTGTGGAAGGACTCCCCAACCGGGGTTCTTCTTCCGAATGCTCGTTTCCACATTTGAAGAGATCATATCAGTTGTCCACAATGGAGTGGCTTACGACATACTCGGACAATGGTACGGTGATATTATGGTAGGCATAGCATGCATTGAAGCCGTGTTATCCATCGTAGAAGATGGCGATCCGAAAGGACCGTTTATCGATTGATGCGATAACTCAATAACGGCAACACAAAGCGCAGTGATATAGAAATAGGCAAATAGGTTGAGGTACCTATCGCCTCACTTCATATCAAACTTATTCGTAAACCATAACCTATTAATCTTATAAGAAGTTTCCACCTGCCCAAGAACTTTCTTGCCAACCTAATATATGGTATTACAGGCGCCAAAAAGTTTGACATATTTCCGTTCCGAATTTTCTCGATTCCTACCTATGACGCTCTCCTCTCCTTTGAGACAAAGTCATTTATCGGTGGTCTTGGATCTCTTTCATAGAAATATGACGGCCGTCATGACGGTTTTTGACTCCGGTCCTCCGAGATAGCGTATTATACGCACGCTGGATAGCGTGAAATTATACCCAAAATAACGCTATCCCAAAACGTATTATACGCTATCCGAAACAAATTATCCGCTCTTTACCTACGTATTATACGCTATTCCACGACGTATTATATTCTTATCACATTAGATATCTGTCCCCAATATTCCCTCATATCATTGAGTTTAACGATCAAACATACGGTGGCATCATTTATTCAGTACCAATTATTCGCACTACTGAATAACTCACCAAAGGTGAGTAGCAACATAATATGGAAGCATACACTGGTAAAGTTGACAAAATTACACGTAAAGTTAGGATCAAGACTAGTAGCAAGTCTGTAGACACGTCTAGTTAATAGTATTCAGTCAACAATAGGGTTCTCTTTCTAACGCTTTTCCTTGGGTTACGCTTCAGTTTTTATGCTCTGCAGGCATCTCTCGGTATTTAAAGAAGTATGAAGCATAACCGAGAAAAGCGTCAAAAGAGAACCCTAGTCAACAATAATAAAATGAACCGATGCCTACGCCATAATCCACAGAACATGCCCAAAATAACAGTAGCCTCTTCTCACCCTACCGAGGCTTGGTTTGACAGCCTTACTGCATCTTGAACACTTCGCTGTCTCCAGACTCGTCTCGACCCTGAAGAAATCAAATATCTATGCGTATCTAAGCATTTTCAAATAATCTATTGCTCCGGTCGTTCCCGGAGATACCCAGGAGAGCTTATTGATGAGCTATAACTGGTTATGGATTGAACGAGGGCCGGAGATATCCAAGAGAATTAGGAGGATACCGAGGAGGAAAAAAGGAGACATCCAGGAGATTATAAGCGCGGGATTGCGCCCCATATTTATCTGGGGTCATTACCATGGTTTTCTGCTGCTCTTCAACTCTCGCTTTCCCTTTTCTCCCTCTCTTCTTATCTCCCCTCCTCTTCCCCCTTCTTATCTCCCCATATACGAGATCTTATATAATATTTGTCAAGCTTACCAACTGAAATTTTCTGGGAAATACGGGTCATCCAAAATAAATTTAGCCCTGCCACTCATACTTCGGGTCCGTGCCCACATATGAAACTACCCATAAAGTAAATAGCAAATAATGATTAAAAAAGGATTCACAAACCTTCCTCGGACGAATGCAACGTAGAGGGGCTCGGTGAAGATCATCTTTCCGTTCATCTCCGTCAAGGCCTTGGACGCCTGATCCGGCTTCTCAAAGCATCGAATTCCCCTTCCCCTTGGATTGGCTATTACTACAGGTGTGCACGGAGTGCGCTGTGTGACTGCGGTCGGCTCGTTAGAGCATAGAATTTGCGGTTGTCTTTAAGCAAGACTTGTTACCATTTCACTTCTAGTCGGTTGCTTAGAGCTTAGGAAGTCGAAAAATAAGGTAATAAATAAATTGCGAAACTAATTTAAAACAAAAAATAAAGTAATTCAAACCTGATCCTAAGAGGAGCCTGGCATGAAGAAGTGGAGACAAGGGAAGCCATGTAGACGGCCAGCCTGCGGAGATCAAGCGGTCGACCGCAGAAGTGAAATCTTAAAGAGGACCATTAAGTAAGCAATCAAATTAGCTTCGAGCTTTAGATCTGCCAAACAAAGCAAGAGAAATCTAAACAAAGAAGAAAACCTGTATTTGACCACAGTCACTCACCACTTCATTTGGTCTTCTCTACGAGCACTAGCAGATCGTGCGGTATTGTACCGGACTGGACGGTACAATAGGCTCCTGAGGCTCTGAGCAACTTTTAAGCTTATTCCTTTGAGATTTGGCTTTCCCGTGGCCGATTTCTATGCGAGGTATTGATAAATATTGGAAAAATGCCATTTTATACGGTTTCTGGCACTGCTACTTCAGGCTACGGTAGCGTTCAATTGCGCTTGCGCGCTTGTGGTGAGCGTCGCGCTTTTGGATGATTTTTCCGTTTATTTTTATTTTTTCGTGATTCTTGTTTTAATTACATGTCAAATTATTCAAAACTCTATAATTTTCATCAATTTCCACCGTTCCAGAGTAGCGCATTGCCTTGTGAGGCGTTAGCTTGGCCGCCATGCGCGCGAGTAGCCATTTTACTGCTTCTTTTTCTGCGGTTAGAGCAAGAGCAATGGCTTCTCGCGTCTTGGACTATCCAGTATCCTTTACTATTTACCCTTGTAAGCTAGGAGAGGAGCCCGGACAATCGATCGATGGGATATGCAGTGAATGCGACGATTGAGGAGAAGGCTCAACTGGACTTTATCGACTACTCCGGGTACGGTGTTCTAGTTTTTCTTTGATACTGGGGCACAGTCGTGTTTCTTTGCTATGCCAGTCACGGATTTATTACGGTTCGTTTTGCTTTCCAAGATTTTCCCCCGCTTTACAACTGCTTTTATTTTAACAATATCCAGCTATATTTGTTGAAAAATGAATGGTTTTCATCGAGTTTTTTTCTGGGTCCCGAACGGAAAACTTGTACACGGGCGAGATGTACATGTTCCCGAAGCCCTGGACAAACTGAGCTTTTTTAATTTCTTTTTTTTTCAAATTCAAAATTAGCAGTGTGATGTGCAGGTTTGTGCTTATCGACGAGCAGAGTGTGGACGAGTTGCAGAAGGAAGTGGACGAACACGTATCGTGAACTGATGAAGGGGAAGGACAGCCGCTCGCGGTCAGTTTGCGATTCGTTTTCACCTTTTCAGTTTACGATACTTTTCCAGTACGCTGCGAGGCAACAAAACACTATGTAATCTTTATAATCTCAAGACACGGTTGTCCAAGATGTGCGTTGTTAGTCCTACTGCACAGCAGAGATGAAACGCGAGAGTGAAAGTTGAAGGGACGCAGAAACGGTTGTATTTGGCATTGCAGATGTCATCCGAGCCCTTGGCCCTTGCCCAAGAGTGGAAGTCGCAGGAGGACGAGATTGAGATTGGACTGATGAGACTGACGGGGCTGGCCATGACCTCCATTGACAACCCACAGAAGATCCCCAAGTATCCATTGGGTTACGGTTATTGATTGGTGGCTTTTAGAGGAAAATGTAAGAACCTTAGTAATACAGAGCTTAGTAGTAATAGGCAACATCCAAATTCGAACTTAATTACAGAGACACGATCGCGGACAAGGTTATGGAGTACCTGACAACGGACACCGTACTGTGCTACGCACCGGGGAAGGAGCGATTGATGGAGGTACGGTGGGTTACGGTATCTTGCATACGTGAGCTCGTGTTGGCTCGATCGATAATAGGGATAATATAGGCAAAGATAATAGGGATAGGCTCGATAATAGGGATTGAAAATCAAGCAATTTAATTGCAACCAAGAGATTGACGCATAACAGCGAAAAATGAAGAGAGACAGATAAGATAAATACGCAAATTGTTTTTTTCAACCCCTACTCACTGGCGAGGAAAATTAGTGGAAACAGCGTATCGAGGCCTTTATTCTCTCTTCTTCCACCACGCCAGGCGGTGCTGTTCTCCCGCATCTCGCTGCCATTCTCGATATAGTACACGAGACTACGGTAGTGCTGTTTCGGCTCGGTGAGCAAACAGGTCAGGTTTTGTGTTTAATAGCTTTAAAAGAAATGGTTTATTGTTGCGTAAAGGTATATCTGAGTAATTTGATAGTCGTCTGCTAGTTACGCCATGTTGGATAGGTGACAGATCGCCTGTGCTGTATGCCTCGCTTGATAAGTAAGCGAAAGGCTACAACAATTTCATCAGTGGTCAAATCAAATATTAATCTACATTGCGGTTTTTGTGTGATAGAACTGGTTTGGCAGTGGAATACTTTGATAGTCATGGCTTTGTTAGTGAATGTAATTTTATTCCACGACTGTCATGGTGTCAGCTAGAGCGGGTTGTTGTCATACACGGTGACCTCCCAACTTACAGCAACCCGTCTCTCGCTAGAACTTGCAAGATGTTCAACTTCGCTCAGCGAGTGGACAAAAAGTAAGATAGCTTGATAGTTATGTGCATTACGACAGATGTTAGGGTAATTTTTTTCTTTGCTAGCACGGGACTTGGAGTATTATAATCGTTTAAGCTACTCTTTCAATGTTTCATATAATTCTACTGTAATGTGCTTCGCCGATCTGTCAATTACAATTCATTTACCTGCTAACCGGACCTAGCAATGGGGAATAGCGATGACGGAATCCGGAGAAAATAACTAATAGCCGTACCACATTATGGAATGGAGGCGTTTGAGGATTATGATTTTGAATTTAATTCCCGTAAGTGTAACATGAATTGTTCTAGGCAAACGGTAGAATCACAGTCCTCAAATCCTCAACAGACACATCTAATCCTTGTCCCCTCTAACCGGTAACCCCTTCCTCCTAATGCACGCTCTCATCTGCTCGTGAATGTGGTCCACCCACCGCTGACACCTCTCCAGTGTGAGGTACTCCTCGCAGTAGGCGAGGATGGCATCCTTGAGGGTCTGCAAGTTGTGGGGCTTGTAGACGGAGGGGATGACCTGCTTCATGTGAGCCCACACGAGTTCCACCGGATTGAGATCCGGGGACTCGGCAGGCCACTCCTCCACCACAACACCCCACTCCTGCAGACGCCTCTTCGTCGCCTTGCTCACGTGGGCAGGCGCGTTGTCCTGTACAAGAGTACAGGACTCAAAGCCTCCATACTTGTCCTCCGCGAACGGGAGGTAGTACTGCTCGAGGAGCTCCTGTGATATTGTATATATTCTATCTGCATACCCAGGCATGAAACGATATAGGCAGTTTCATTAATAATACTGGTTACTATCCAATGGAATAGTACGATCTCTCTAAAGGGGGAGGACGGAGAAGGTAAAAGATAGGAGAAGGAAATCAGTCGCTCGGATCATCACTCTCGACCAAGGAGGTCTGTTCCGATGGTTTACTAAAAAAGGGGGGAAGAAGATATTACCTGGTAGCTGTCGGAGTTCATCCTGCACGAGGTGTCGAACAGTTTGACCTTGGTGGGTCCCGCATAGAAGATGCCCAACCAAATCATCACCTTAAAGGATTACTATTTTGATACGACGATTGACTTGAAGTGAGTTCTCTCCCTCCCACCACGTTCCTCCTACATAATAAGTTTACGTTATCTGAGGAAATTATAAAACGTTTCTCATGTGTATAATTCACTTAAAAAACTTTAAAAAAGCATAAATTTCAGAGTCTAAACCTTCTGCGGGTGCTTATGCTGTGGCACAATGTGTGCGTAGGGATCGGATCGCTGGACCCACAGCATCCTCGTGGAGGGCTCGAATTGGACATAAGCCTCATCCGTAAAGACGTGCCGGATGAAGGCTGTAAGGATGCATCTTAGCTGTTGATGGAAGGTTAACCCTAGCTAGATCTACTGTCGAGTTTGCAATATGAATAGAAATGTGATTATGCTCAATCCTTATCTGTCTCTCTTCATTTTTCGCTGTGGATGGTGGGTTAACCCAAGCTAGATCTACTGTCGGGTTTGCAATATGAATATAAATGTGATTATGCTCAATCCTTATCTGTCTCTCTTCATTTTTCGCTGTTATGCGTCAATCTCTTGGTTGCAATTAAATTGCTTGATTTTCAATCCCTATTATCGAGCCTATCCCTATTATCTTTACCTATATTATCCCTATTATCGATCGAGCCAACACGAGCTCACGTATGCAAGATACCGTAACCCACCGTACCTCCATCAATCGCTCCTTCCCCGGTGCGTAGCACAGTACGGTGTCCGTTGTCAGGTACTCCATAACCTTGTCCGCGATCGTGTCTCTGTAATTAAGTTCGAATTTGGATGTTGCCTATTACTACTAAGCTCTGTATTACTAAGGTTCTTACATTTTCCTCTAAAAGCCACCAATCAATAACCGTAACCCAATGGATACTTGGGGATCTTCTGTGGGTTGTCAATGGAGGTCATGGCCAGCCCCGTCAGTCTCATCAGTCCAATCTCAATCTCGTCCTCCTGCGACTTCCACTCTTGGGCAAGGGCCAAGGGCTCGGATGACATCTGCAATGCCAAATACAACCGTTTCTGCGTCCCTTCAACTTTCACTCTCGCGTTTCATCTCTGCTGTGCAGTAGGACTAACAACGCACATCTTGGACAACCGTGTCTTGAGATTATAAAGATTACATAGTGTTTTGTTGCCTCGCAGCGTACTGGAAAAGTATCGTAAACTGAAAAGGTGAAAACGAATCGCAAACTGACCGCGAGCGGCTGTCCTTCCCCTTCATCAGTTCACGATACGTGTTCGTCCACTTCCTTCTGCAACTCGTCCACACTCTGCTCGTCGATAAGCACAAACCTGCACATCACACTGCTAATTTTGAATTTGAAAAAAAAAGAAATTAAAAAAGCTCAGTTTGTCCAGGGCTTCGGGAACATGTACATCTCGCCCGTGTACAAGTTTTCCGTTCGGGACCCAGAAAAAAACTCGATGAAAACCATTCATTTTTCAACAAATATAGCTGGATATTGTTAAAATAAAAGCAGTTGTAAAGCGGGGGAAAATCTTGGAAAGCAAAACGAACCGTAATAAATCCGTGACTGGCATAGCAAAGAAACACGACTGTGCCCCAGTATCAAAGAAAAACTAGAACACCGTACCCGGAGTAGTCGATAAAGTCCAGTTGAGCCTTCTCCTCAATCGTCGCATTCACTGCATATCCCATCGATCGATTGTCCGGGCTCCTCTCCTAGCTTACAAGGGTAAATAGTAAAGGATACTGGATAGTCCAAGACGCGAGAAGCCATTGCTCTTGCTCTAACCGCAGAAAAAGAAGCAGTAAAATGGCTACTCGCGCGCATGGCGGCCAAGCTAACGCCTCACAAGGCAATGCGCTACTCTGGAACGGTGGAAATTGATGAAAATTATAGAGTTTTGAATAATTTGACATGTAATTAAAACAAGAATCACGAAAAAATAAAAATAAACGGAAAAATCATCCAAAAGCGCGACGCTCACCACAAGCGCGCAAGCGCAATTGAACGCTACCGTAGCCTGAAGTAGCAGTGCCAGAAACCGTATAAAATGGCATTTTTCCAATATTTATCAATACCTCGCATAGAAATCGGCCACGGGAAAGCCAAATCTCAAAGGAATAAGCTTAAAAGTTGCTCAGAGCCTCAGGAGCCTATTGTACCGTCCAGTCCGGTACAATACCGCACGATCTGCTAGTGCTCGTAGAGAAGACCAAATGAAGTGGTGAGTGACTGTGGTCAAATACAGGTTTTCTTCTTTGTTTAGATTTCTCTTGCTTTGTTTGGCAGATCTAAAGCTCGAAGCTAATTTGATTGCTTACTTAATGGTCCTCTTTAAGATTTCACTTCTGCGGTCGACCGCTTGATCTCCGCAGGCTGGCCGTCTACATGGCTTCCCTTGTCTCCACTTCTTCATGCCAGGCTCCTCTTAGGATCAGGTTTGAATTACTTTATTTTTTGTTTTAAATTAGTTTCGCAATTTATTTATTACCTTATTTTTCGACTTCCTAAGCTCTAAGCAACCGACTAGAAGTGAAATGGTAACAAGTCTTGCTTAAAGACAACCGCAAATTCTATGCTCTAACGAGCCGACCGCAGTCACACAGCGCACTCCGTGCACACCTGTAGTAATAGCCAATCCAAGGGGAAGGGGAATTCGATGCTTTGAGAAGCCGGATCAGGCGTCCAAGGCCTTGACGGAGATGAACGGAAAGATGATCTTCACCGAGCCCCTCTACGTTGCATTCGTCCGAGGAAGGTTTGTGAATCCTTTTTTAATCATTATTTGCTATTTACTTTATGGGTAGTTTCATATGTGGGCACGGACCCGAAGTATGAGTGGCAGGGCTAAATTTATTTTGGATGACCCGTATTTCCCAGAAAATTTCAGTTGGTAAGCTTGACAAATATTATATAAGATCTCGTATATGGGGAGATAAGAAGGGGGAAGAGGAGGGGAGATAAGAAGAGAGGGAGAAAAGGGAAAGCGAGAGTTGAAGAGCAGCAGAAAACCATGGTAATGACCCCAGATAAATATGGGGCGCAATCCCGCGCTTATAATCTCCTGGATGTCTCCTTTTTTCCTCCTCGGTATCCTCCTAATTCTCTTGGATATCTCCGGCCCTCGTTCAATCCATAACCAGTTATAGCTCATCAATAAGCTCTCCTGGGTATCTCCGGGAACGACCGGAGCAATAGATTATTTGAAAATGCTTAGATACGCATAGATATTTGATTTCTTCAGGGTCGAGACGAGTCTGGAGACAGCGAAGTGTTCAAGATGCAGTAAGGCTGTCAAACCAAGCCTCGGTAGGGTGAGAAGAGGCTACTGTTATTTTGGGCATGTTCTGTGGATTATGGCGTAGGCATCGGTTCATTTTATTATTGTTGACTAGGGTTCTCTTTTGACGCTTTTCTCGGTTATGCTTCATACTTCTTTAAATACCGAGAGATGCCTGCAGAGCATAAAAACTGAAGCGTAACCCAAGGAAAAGCGTTAGAAAGAGAACCCTATTGTTGACTGAATACTATTAACTAGACGTGTCTACAGACTTGCTACTAGTCTTGATCCTAACTTTACGTGTAATTTTGTCAACTTTACCAGTGTATGCTTCCATATTATGTTGCTACTCACCTTTGGTGAGTTATTCAGTAGTGCGAATAATTGGTACTGAATAAATGATGCCACCGTATGTTTGATCGTTAAACTCAATGATATGAGGGAATATTGGGGACAGATATCTAATGTGATAAGAATATAATACGTCGTGGAATAGCGTATAATACGTAGGTAAAGAGCGGATAATTTGTTTCGGATAGCGTATAATACGTTTTGGGATAGCGTTATTTTGGGTATAATTTCACGCTATCCAGCGTGCGTATAATACGCTATCTCGGAGGACCGGAGTCAAAAACCGTCATGACGGCCGTCATATTTCTATGAAAGAGATCCAAGACCACCGATAAATGACTTTGTCTCAAAGGAGAGGAGAGCGTCATAGGTAGGAATCGAGAAAATTCGGAACGGAAATATGTCAAACTTTTTGGCGCCTGTAATACCATATATTAGGTTGGCAAGAAAGTTCTTGGGCAGGTGGAAACTTCTTATAAGATTAATAGGTTATGGTTTACGAATAAGTTTGATATGAAGTGAGGCGATAGGTACCTCAACCTATTTGCCTATTTCTATATCACTGCGCTTTGTGTTGCCGTTATTGAGTTATCGCATCAATCGATAAACGGTCCTTTCGGATCGCCATCTTCTACGATGGATAACACGGCTTCAATGCATGCTATGCCTACCATAATATCACCGTACCATTGTCCGAGTATGTCGTAAGCCACTCCATTGTGGACAACTGATATGATCTCTTCAAATGTGGAAACGAGCATTCGGAAGAAGAACCCCGGTTGGGGAGTCCTTCCACAACGGATGACCTGACCTTGCTCTTTATTTGCAAGGAGTATCCAGATGCAACCAATCGGGAACTGTGGAGTAGTATTTGGGTTAATTATTCCACTATGCAGGATGGCCTCTAGTTATTTCGTTACAGAAGAGTACTCGCCGGATGGATACCCCTTGCCCTAAGGGCTACCCAGAGGGAGACCCGTGTGACCAGTGGTCAGTCTCATCTCTCCCGCTTCCACCAAACGAAGTTTCTGGAGGAACTAATGTTTAGAAATGATAGTTGGAGACCTTACAATAACGTCACACATAGAATGATCTGGATAGCTAAAGGAGAGGAGCTGCTAGTGCAACCGAAATCGGATGTACCTACGTTACATGAGCATTTCATTGTTTCGCTTCTGAACCAGCAAAGAAATCGATTTCAATAGACTACTACCAAAAGGATAAATAGTCACTCTATCCGTATATGTACGGTAACTTAGACAACTTGCGTATTTAATCATGGAAAACAGGCTCAGAAAGGCAAAACCCCCCTTCCCCTGGCATTGTACGACCTCGTACTGCCGATGCGGCCTTGCTCTAAGCTAAGCGAACTGAGTTGGGAAACCGAGACCCACTCACCTTATTTAGCTGACATTATCCTCTTTCACTACCATTTTTTGCTAGACCTTACTTCGTCTACAGCCGAGAAAAGCTTCCTTGAAATAGGTACCCGAAAATCACAGACAAATCAGTTCTGAGAGTCACAATTCCTTTCCTTCTTGAAGGAACGTATCACCAAGATGCCCAAAAGAAGGGGATAGGTTGGCGATAGCATAGGTGGAAACATTGAAAATTGAAATTATTTCCCGTTGAAGATATGCAATTAAAGCAAAAAAATTAAAAGATATTAAAACAGCTGTTATTACTGCCCAAGAACTTTCTTGCCAATCTAATACTTTTTCGACATCATTGGATAGCTCTCAGTAGTGTTCCGGTAAATAAAATTGAATCATTCGGATTTTCCCTCAAACCACCTTCAATCCACTAAATTGCAATATGAGATTGAGAGTCACTCTCATCATTCGTGGCAAAGAATTAATTGATTGCGGTCGCTCTCTCGAATCATTCGATTTTTCCCCCTTCCACCTCATCCAGAACGAGATAACCAACCCTGATTTTATTATATATCGTCTGTATCTCTTCATTCTTTCCTACTATAGCTGCTTCTCGGTCTCTAAATTCAATTAACAGGCTTGATTTTCAATCCCAACCATCATCCTCTCCTCTCATCCCTTACATAATTGAATTATTCTCGGTGTTTTGCCCGATCTTTTCCTCGGTGTTTCGGAAAACTCGAAGGATTGCCATTAGTCTTTTCGATAGTGGATTGATTGGAGAGAGGAAAAGAATGATGTTTATATCAACTATTTTTCCTCGGAACACAAGCTCTCAGTGTCCTGAATCTCACAGTTTTTCCTTTTTACTTGAAACTTCGACGTAGTTGAGAAAAAGCTGTGCAAAGATTTCTCTCGCTGTCTGCGCCTCTTCATGCCTCTCTTGTCTCTCAAATCAATCAACCGCTCGGGAAATGGCCTAAGCCATCTTGACCACCGCAAAAGAGGGAAGGTAACCGACAATGAAAGTACCATTATGGAGAGTCTCTTTTAATTGGTTGTCTCTTGAAAAAAATGAGATCATCAGCGGGACCCTTTAAACTGACGCCAACACTAAAGGGAAACTGCGCCTGTATGAAACTTATGCTCTCTTTGATGAGGACATAGGTGTGTGATGCGGGAGATCCTTTAAAGGGCCACTCCAGGCAATATCTACCCCCCAGTGTTCTCACGACCATTCAATAGAGCACATGAGATAACATATCTGAGTACACTTCCCCCATCATGATCTTTGGTCTCGGGCAAGCAAATCTGCCGAGAAGATATATGCAAAGTGACCTTTATCTTCAGGGAAGGGCGCGAATTCAAATTCCAATCCATGTACTGTNATTCGCTAGTCACTCACTTGGGCGAGTTGAACCCGTGTCTCCTCAGCCAATGGTCCATTGGGCTCTCCGGGTCGAACGTTTCGGCCACCTGTTCAGGCTGTACAGCGTGTTTATCGCCTAAAACTCATAGCATACCATTCATAAATAGATCATCTGTCTGTCCGCATGAAAACTACAGTAATAGATGTTTTCCCTCCGGGGCCCTACCCCGCTAACCTTGCAATCTGAGTGCCCGCATTGCGAGTGGTTGATCTTGCCCCTCTTCACGGCCAGTTCCAGAGCCGCGGGCTCCGTAGTGACTGATGCCCCGTAGCCCACCGGACCTGCACGTCATAGGGTACGGTAGGTATACTGTAGACGGGCAGGTCAGTCCTTCTCGTGGTCACGTTTGACGTTCGGTTATGCTCCTATCAAGATTAGGCTAAGCCTACTAATCAAACGCACTCGATTGCAACTTTCTAATCTCGGGAATTAGTGATATTTACTGTAAATCAAAACGCTTGCACATTTAGGTTCTTATTGTGAACGTGATTTAGCTCTACGGTACACAGGCGGCGCAGCGCAATAGCCAGACCATAGACAGTCTTCAGCCACTAACAAGGCGCATCAGGCACTAACAAGAACACGCTGTGGTCGGTTACTCGCGGACGAACATAGCAAAGAAACACGACTGTGCCCCAGTATCAAAGGAAAACTAGAACACCGTACCCGGAGTAGCCGATAAAGTCCAGTTGAACCTTCTCCTCAATCGTCGCATTCACTGCATATCCCATCGATCGATTGTCCGGACTGCTCCTCTACTAACATGTGTGGCCGGCCGGCCTGCAAGAATATAGCTTACAAGGGTAAATAGTAAAGGATACTGGATAGTCCAAGACGCGAGAAGCCATTGCTCTTGCTCTAACCGCAGAAAAAGAAGCAGTAAAATGGCTACTCGCGCGCATGGCGGCCAAGCTAACGCCTCACAAGGCAATGCGCTACTCTGGAACGGTGGAAATTGATGAAAATTATAGAGTTTTGAATAATTTGACATGTAATTAAAACAAGAATCACGAAAAAATAAAAATAAACGGAAAAATCATCCAAAAGCGCGACGCTCACCACAAGCGCGCAAGCGCAATTGAACGCTACCGTAGCCTGAAGTAGCAGTGCCAGAAACCGTATAAAATGGCATTTTTCCAATATTTATCAATACCTCGCATAGAAATTGGCCACGGGAAAGCCAAATCTCAAAGGAATAAGCTTAAAAGTTGCTCAGAGCCTCAGGAGCCTATTGTACCGTCCAGTCCGGTACAATACCGCACCATACCGCATTTGTCAACCAGTCTTCGAGGTGTACGATAATTGCGAAGAAAAACTCCAACAGCAAGTCGACCACTATTTTACTGCACATTGCTAGATGGTTACATACCTACTAATACACTTCACCATCGGAGATCAATTCACAAGCAAAGTTGAACAAGCGACATACCTAGGTATTATTGTAAAATGTAAGCTGAAGAAGGAAACGAAAACAAATCAGTACGAAGATGCTAAAATTAGTAGAAAGCTGTTTCCTTTTTTATTGATTCATTAATTTTATATGTGCACTCTAATAAATAATGGCCGATATGAGGTAATGGAAAGCGTTATTCTGATTTGTAAATGCAAACGAATCCGATGAATCCATCACACTGAGCGAAATTTCACCACCATAGAGCACCTAGTGAATCATTCACCACACAAATTTCACCAGCCCGCTGGTGAATTTTGCGCCATTCACCAGCGGGCTGGTGAAATTTGCGTGGTGAATGATTCACTAGGTGCTCTATGGTGGTGAAATTTCGCTGAGTGCATAGTTGGCAGATGAGTCAGGAGTACCATCGTTGTCGAAGGTATATGCCTGCATTGACATACTCTTCGTCTTTTTTTCCCCTATTTTCGCCATGCTGTCATTTTCGCTTGAATAAGAGAAATGATTAGAGCATCTGATAAAGTCGCCCTCCTACGTGAGGAGCAACGAAACAATTGTTTAGCATTTAGTTTACAGTTGTGCAGTCCAGTCATTTTCGCAAATATCTACATATGTTTTAAAAATATTTTTGGCGACGAGACGTAAATATCGTGTTTACTATTGACGCATGAAACATGAGCATCAAAAAGACAACAAATAACATGATATGGTAGGAAAAATGTGAAGACCTTGGTTGTCGGGTCGCAAGTAACTGTGTCGGTGTCCAAATTTTGTGCGCCGTCCTGTAAAATAAGGTGTTCCTCTCATCACACCGAGCAACATTTTGCCGAGCATATTCACGCCGTAATTTCACCAGCGAGTTGGTGAAATGACGATCTCTGGTGAATTATTCACCAGCCCTCAGGAGAAGTTGTTGGTATTTAAGTAAATATTAAAATTCGTACCTCTTCCACTATTGCGTTTACCATTGAATAGCCGGGCACTGTTTCACACTGAATGTAAAAGATGACTTCCAGTCATATTTACATTTTTTACATTTTCCATGACTTCCATAACTGTCTTAAATTTTCGAATTTCTGTTGTATATAGGCTAATTGCATTATACCTATTTTGGATAATCCCGACATCTCCTCTCTCCCCTCTCTCCCCTCACTCGTTTCCCCTCATTCCTGTCTTGTGATAAACCCAGAGTGGTTCGCTCGTCTCTCGCTCCGCACTCCATCCTATCCCTGCTGGGATCCCTGTCGTACTTCATCCCCTCTCTGCCCTGTCGTCTCTACCGTGACCCGAGGGTTACGGTAGAGACGACAGGTGGTCCCTCCACTCTGTACCCCCTGTCGTCTCTACCGTAACCCTCGGGTCATCGCACACATAACCCTCCTCTACGGTCAAGACATAACACTGGCGACCAGAACTCGACTTTCTTCACGTGGATAAACCCCCTACCCATTTCCCTCCTGCTCTCACGTGTCTTCTTGTCACATCTTGTGGACAGGTGATTGCTTGCCTCTCTTCGTACTGCCTTTAGGCCGCGACGGCTTATTGTGCTATAGTACAAGTAATAGGAGAGTACTGCCTTAAGGCCTCGACGGCTTTTTGCGCGATAGTACAAGGAAGGATAGTACTGTCTTTAGGCCTCAAAGGCTTATTGCACAATAGTACATTTAGAGCGTCGTCCGTCTGAGGAGTACTGTCTTTAGGCCGGAAGTGGCTTATTGCACATTTTGATTGCGGGTCGAATCAACCGCTAAAGCGTTCGGAGAAGTGTGAAGTGGAAAGAGACGGCTGATCTCTTGTTGACTGTCAGGTCAAAATGAGCGAGGATGGAGAGGGATCGCAATCCTCATCGACTATTCCAAGTGCAAG